>JAGXCT010033006.1:0-14268 GCA_022495035.1 Philopotamus ludificatus | reverse complement strand
AAAAAGGATGCATTTGATTTGAAAAAAGGTGCATTTGACGTGAAAAAACTGTACTGGGGACCCCAAGTTTTTGATTTTTCTCGAATAACTCTTTTAATATAAATCCGACGCGTCACAAATTGTTTGTATTTGTCTAAAAAAGTCTAAAGAATAAATATAATAAATAATCATTGTGCTTTATTGTTTGCAGTGGCGAAAATAATATAAAAACAATATTCGCGTCTGTTGCCACAGAAGCGAATATAAGCGAAACTTACGAGTGACACGTGCTGCGAGAGTTCAGTCTGCAACGAGACATTGCCGAGTGCGCGTGTCACAAAACAAAATTTATATTCTTAGAAAAATCCATTTTTTAGTTAATTTTTTAATCATGGATCGAAAACGGAAAATAAATTGCGCCTCTTAAATGTCAAATCCCCCACAGCTTCATTAAATAAAAAATGCATTAATTGCGTCAGTGTTGCCATCTTTTTCTAGAAACGTCAGGGTTGCAATATTAAAATATATTTTCATCTTGTCAAATGGTAAAAATAAATTAATATAACAAACATATTCATAAGTTATTCATTTAAATTTAATACACTCGGGCCTCGTATAACACGGTTATATGGTTCCACCAAAACGTCGTGGTAATATAAATCCGTGTTATACAAGGTTTGAAGTTCATACAAAATTAGGGTTTGCGTTCCAAAAAAATTCGAAGATAGTTTATATGAGTATGTACTTTATTTTTTTAAATAAACAAATACATATACATTTACATATTATTGAAAAAAACTTTAATAATACAATGTAGCATTCATTCATCATCGCTATCACTTAGAATTCTATGTGTTTTACTCTTTTTCGAGATCAGTTGTAAGTTTTCATCATCATCATCGGAGGACTCTGGATTTCTTGTGGTTTTAGTCTTAAAAAAATCAGTAATACACGATTGTCTGCTTTTAGCGTATAAATCTTTACGTATTTCATTATAAGGTTCCAAAATCTGTTGTAATTCCCTCTTGAATTTCGAACTTCTTTCCATTATAGGATCCTTTTCAATAAAAAAATTCTAATTTGATAGCCAATTCCAAGCCGTCATTTATGGTTTTTAATGTGAAACAATAGCTAGCCGTCGCTGCAGCTGCTTTCTGAGTCATTAATTGTAGTAGGCTCATCATTCAACATTTCGACTAATTCTTCTTCGTTCAACGAACGATCCTCCAATATTTCTTGGATGGCTTGAATATTCATGTCATAAAAACCTTCTCCACCAATACCACGACAAATGTTTATTGTCCTTTGGTATTCATCTTCTATTCGTGGTAAAACATTTTCTTTAGAGACTACTTCTGGCCACAACTTTTTCAGCAAGAATTTAAAGTTGATTGTTTTATTTCTTTAGCGGATGCAGAAACAATATCGACACAATCCCGAATAGTAAATTTTTTCCAAGCTTGTGAAAGTGTTAAGTTTTCATCTTGATCGATGTCTTTTAGTATTTATTCAAATGTTTGACGAATGTAATAAGCTTTAAATGTTGAAATTATACCTTGCTCTAGGGGCTGGATTATAGATGTAGTGTTTGGTGGTAAAAATAATATTTCTACATTAGGATGTTTTAAATCGAGCGGATGTCCTGGTGCATTGTCCAATATCAATAATATTTTAAAATCAATATTTTTCTTCCTCGTATAATCTCTTGCATCAAGTATAAAACAATTGTAAAACCAATCTTTAAAAAGAATGCTTGTGGTCCGAGCCTTTTTATTAGCTCTCCAATAAACAGGTAGATTCGTTTTGTCACAACCTTTCAGTGCTCGGGGGTTTAAAGATGCATTGTCTATTTGGCATCATTATGGAATCCCAGAAGAATTAGAACATAATAGTAAAGATATTCTTTCTTTCGCTATTTTGAAACCCTTCGCATGTTTTTCGTTTTTTGATATGTATGGAATATTTAAAGTGCATACATAAAAACAATAAGCCAGAAAAAATCACGGATTATGAAATATGCACTGCACTGTGAATGCCAGAGCACAACTGTAATGTTTCAAAACAAGCAAATTATTAGAAGTTTCGACAAGCTCAATAAGATTTGTCATGGCACATTCCATGTACTTACAAATCGAACATGTTAGTATTTAATTTTTTTCCTGAAACCCAAGTGTTATATAAAGCGTGTTTGTATAAAAAGAAATAGCCACCATTTTATTCAACCGTTTATACAAAACCGTGTTATATAAAACCGTGTTATACGAGGCCCGGGTGTATATAAAAAAATATTAATAATTGTCGATGATTAAGAATAAACGCATGCGTTTTCGTAGGACTGACAAATTATTAAATTATTTTATAAATATAATAAATAATATGTTTAACATCGTGTAGTGGAAATTATATTTGTAGACTAGTAGACTATTCTAGCAATGGAGCGGTCGATGGCCTGTATCCAGGTGCCGACATTTTGTGATAATGAATAATTCCTTTTGCTTGCTTTAACAGGAAACTTATGTTATATAACGATGGGGATAAATTGAAATAAATTACAGAATTGCATTGTTAGAATACTAAGAGGATATTCAGCACGTATGTTAAAAAATTGATTATACATGATTAAATTGGGGTCAAATAATTATTATTTTATATAAAGTATGGATATTTTTTTAATAAAAATGTAATAGTTGGTTATGAATAGGACAATTTGGTGAGTAGATAGGAAGGAGGTCGTCGGCGCCGCCCCGTCTAGCTGCCTCTACCCGAGCTGGAGCCCAATATGGATTTGTACTGCGTCAGTGTTTTCCGTTAACACAATTCTTATTGATCAGCCAACGGAAAAGTTGGCAGATCTAATTAGTTCCGGGATTGTTTGCCTTACTACTACCGCAACGTAATTATTGTGTTTAGGGCGATGCCATGTAACTCGAATTAACTTGACTCTTAATCCGCTTACAGGTCAGCGCAAACAAATTATTTAATTAGCCCAACTTATTTTAAAAAAATGTCTAAAAATTATATATTAGATAAATACAATTTTCGGAAAGAATAGTTTTAGTTTTCTTCAATCCTTTGACTAAGAAAGATGTGTTTGAATATTTTGTGTGTCGTGAGAAGTCTCCAATCTTCGTTGTGCGTAAAATTTTTTTTTGATGACTGGACGACTTCTTATGATATGTTGTATATTTATTATTAGCTGTGTTTATGAGCTGATTTTTAAAGCAAACACCATCACAGCTCCCTCTAGTTCAGTGACTCGCAACATCAACATCTACTTCTCCATGCAGAAGTGAGGTGGCTATCGAGAGGAAAGGTTCTTTCCCGTCTCTTTTAATTAAGGGAAGAAGCAAAACATTTTATGAGAGAGAAACTCCGCCCTACTAAATCATTTTTAGGACGAGGAATGGATGAGTAAACTCGCATATATGGCGGACATAATAAGTCTACTTAATGACCTTAATCATTCTCTCCAGGTGTTTTGTACAAATATTTTTAAATTGATAAATATGATCGATGCATTTAAAAAGAAGCTGGTTCTTTAAGATTTTCGTGTACAAGTGGAAGATTTAGATTTTTTTAAATGACTGCTGACGTCGACATGAAAAGTGTTTTAAATGTAATAAGACAACACTTGAAGGCATTGGTACTAAAATTTAATCATTATTATCTCGAAAATGAGGATCCTCGTAAATGAAATCTTTTGATTAATAATCCCTTCATGGAGGACATAATTTCATGTATTCTTACGAGTAGAGAAAAAAACAATTAATAGAGTTGTCTTTGGATGTCACTCTGATATCCAGACACAAAACATTAACATTGCCTCAGTTATCAGTGGAAGAGATATAAATTTATTACTGTCATTTTCAACAACCTATTCATGCGAAAAAGCATTTACATCCATGTCCTCAATAAAATCGAAACAAATGAATAGAATGGATGTGAATGCAACACTTTGTCTGTCAGAGACAGCACTGCAGACAAGAATATCCAATATATTAGCAAATATGCAACAGCAGGTTTCGCATTAGTTTGTTGAAAAAACCCCATTGTTTTTATTATATTTTAATTGTATCAGACAATGTTACAAATAAAATTATATTATATTTGTTATATGTATATTTGTTAATTATAGTTACATATGTCCGTCTGTCTATAACATTTTTATTTCAGTATTAGTGGTCCGCAAAATAAATTCCTTTTTTTACTGGTCCACATGTGTAAAAAGATTGGGGAACAGTGCTCTTTACATGTAACGACAAGTTAAAGATCGAAAGAATCTCGCGCATGTACGACATGCGCGCCGCAATGAAAAGGTAAATAATGACCGAGACGTGTACTTCGGAAGAACATTTTCCCAGCTATATGCTGTTTCAGTTTCAAGCAAAAAAAAAACGCAACAAAAAATATTTGCGATTTTTATGGAGACGCATTAAACATCAGAAAATGTCAAAGATGGTTAAAAAAATTGGCAATATGGATTTGAAAAATGAGCCTAAAAGTGGACGTCCCCGTGTGAATGAAGCAGCCCTGGATGAAGAGGTTGAAAAAAATCCGACTCTCAGTATCGAAGAATTATCCAAGCCGAGTACTTCATCATCGTCAACTCAAAGATACCTGAAAAAATGGCGGAAGATTAAAAAAGACACACATGAGGCGAGTTATCTGTGAGTTACTGAAGGAGAAAGAAGAGTCGCAACTATTTCTGCACAATTTAATCACCGTAGACGAGAAATGGGTACTCTATTCAAACATAATAAAAAGAAAGCAATGGTTAAAGCGAGGACAAAAGGCAAGTTCGATCCCGAGAGCTGGATTACATCCGAAAAAGTTTTACTTTGTGAATGGTGGAACGCAAAAGGGATTGCTCATTATAAAATATTGAAACAAGGCCAAACGGTGATATCGCAAGTGTTCTGTAACCAATTAGAACGTTTACGTGTTAAGTGAATAGAAACGAAAACATTATCCTCTTGCATGACAACGGGCGACCACTGTAGCCGATTTGACTCGATAAAAAATGGATGCATCAGGTTTGACAGCTTTATTGCATCCAGTGTATTCTCCAGATCTGCATCCATCCGATTATCATCCTTTTCGCTCATTGGTGCATTATTTACGAGATTTTTTTCAGAAGATGAAATAAAATCGGCCCTTTCAGACGATTACGAGTTTGAGTTTCATTAAAAAAATACGACATAACATTCGGGTCCTTTTAATGGGAGACGGCTTGTTCCATATCCGCCGGTAAGTGATGTCACGGGTGCACTCGAAAGCAAATTAACCCTGGCGTAAGTTAGACCAAGTTTGCAAACTGGAAATTCTTAGAGATAGTTCCGATTGTTGAAATTGCTCGAGCGCTTCTAAAACACTTCCAGATACTAAGTGACACTCGAAAAGGCATACTGCAGTAATTCTATCGGATATTATCAAGATTAAATATACAAAGTAAGTATACACATTTTTTTGTGCGCAGAGCTTTGACAGATGCGCTCGCAAAGCTCTAGATGACGTTGAACTTCCGTCGGAATGCAATTCGTTTCATAACAATTGGCGTGTCTGTATTGTTTTGCACGAAACAAAATCGATTCACCGCATTATGTTAAGTTTCTAGACGTAATCATATAGTATGCAGTAAGATTTATTATTAGGATTATAATAAAGCGTAACTTTTAATAAATAAACTACAGTAGCGAGCAGTGAAATTGTAACACATTTTTTTAAATATGCTATCCATATAATCAAAGACAGGTAAAAACTTTAATGTTAAAAATTTTCGTGGGCAATATTTGAGATAAATACCAGATAAAATACAACAAAATTATTAATAACAAAGCTTAAAACTGAATTATTACATCAATTTTTAGTATTTTCCTCTTTTTTGCTTCGTCACGTCATGAATTCTCTGGGGCATAGAGTCCACTAAAGCCTGTAAATGTTCAATTAAAATTCTTTCATACCATGCTTTTTCTATTGTTTTAATTAAATATTCGTTACTCGTAGGCTTTCTTTTGTGTTATTTAACCGCCATAATGTGCCACAAATTCTTAATGGGGATTAAGATCTGGCGAATTCCCTAGCTACTGAAACTACGACAATTTATCAGAAGGGATTTTTTTATATAATTCTGCTTGCAATGCTTATTACTACTCATAAAACGTATCTTACAATTCTGGATCTATGTCACAGAGTATTGTCATCTTAAAAAATATGTCATTTGTACTAGAAAGATGTCTTTTTTTTATACATTGCAGAGTAACTATTCCATTGGTGTTACCTCGGACCATATCCTCTGGACGTGCCCGAAGCTCGACTTCGCGAGGAAAACTATGCTAGATGCGATTAGGCTGACCCCTGGCACTTTCGGTAATCGAGACTTGATTTTAAGCGGCCCTGCTTTCAGGGCCTTTGCGGTCTTCGTAGGCCTGGCCGAAGCGAGAATCGCTTCCCTAGACCCCAACCCTTAACTCACATAGGCACGGTCTATCAGCTGTCCTTTGGGCCGCATAGGTAACTGACTGTCGTTTCGTAGTCCCTTAAAGGGTATCCTTAGTCGTACCCCAGAAGGGGCCTTAAAGTATACCTCCAATGCGCCATGTCCCCATCGTCTCGGGAGGCTCGCTCCGGGTAGTACCCTGTTCTATAGTTTTAAGATTCTTGTTCTCAACTAGATTTTATACTGTTTACTCTATACTGTTTTACTCATGCTGCTTCCAGCCCTGGCTGTCTATATGTGTACCTGTATAATAATTTAATTATATCTAACTTTATCTGGGCACTAGCTCACTAGTCGACGCTTCGCTTTTCACGGTGCTGTCCTTAGCACCAGGCCGTGTACGAGCGTATTTTACTAACTTAATTTTCATATTCTTGTCATCTAGTCACCGTATATCATTCTGCTTTTATATGTATAATTTAATTATTCATTCTACTCCCTATTATCCTGTACAGTTAAACCCCCACTAACACTAAAATCGGGACCGTGTTATTTGGAGTCGGTGTAATTGAAATTAAGAAGCCGTCGGCTGTGTGCGTATAGCCTGACACGTGTTAGTGCGGGCAGCAGCCAACGTTTGACTTGGGGGATTTGCGGCGATATTTCAACTCAGCGCGTAATTCGGAGTAGTGTAATTGGGGATTCCACTGTACTATACTTTTGTCTTACACAGTACCATGTTTGTTACTGGGCTTGCCGCTTTTGTGCAGCCATTTGGTTTACTTAGCCGCTGTTAGAACCCTTCAAGTCCGGCTACATATATAAATCTATGCTTGTGTTTTTTCTTTTTCTACCTGGGCCCCATCAATTAGGACTGGGCCCTCCCTTTCTCTTCTCCTCGGCCACAACTTAGTGGCTCCTGGCTTCAGTAATCCACTGAAGCTGGCATCCTCCTAGTGTAACACATGGCTTTGCATAAGAATACTAATTGTTCCATTGATGTAAGATAATTCTTCAATTCCAAAATTTGAGAAGCATAAACTGGATTCCATCTGATCCATACAAATTAAATTTGCTTTCATCGGAGAATATGACTTTTTGTCAGTCGGTTTTGGGCCAGATTTCCTCTGGGTCAGTCAATTCCTGATTGGCCACGGTAATTTCAAGGCTAAACTTAAAGAATTTAACCTTGTAACATCTCCATATTGCTGGCGTGGGCACGTATGTCAGGATTACAGTGACGTTCTGTGGTCCTCTCCTTACCTAGACGCTGGGCGTCACGACCTACTATATGCAGTCCGATGCGGCATTTCTCCAGGGTCTCTCGTTGGAGGCTACTATCGGACACATGTACGCTTTGCGTCGACTTTTAGAGAGTTGTGCATAGCCACTTTCCCTTTTCCTTCTGCCATTTCTTAAGAAATTTTAGTATTATATTTTAACATCACGCGTTTCAAGAAAAAAGCTGTTTTTGTTACACTGATTGAACCAGCCCCAAGCCGGTATATGAGGTGTGGATGGATGACAAGGGATGGAACTGTGTCGGACCGGTCTGACACAGCTTCATCTTAGGAACAAAAACTAGGCCTTCGAACTTAGCCTGAAAGTTGCTAGCGTCTGAAGGCGCCTTGTTCTCCTAGCACAAGACTCACACGTAAAAGAAGATGAAAGAGCTCGGTTGAGTTAGAGGGCGACCTTCAGATTATCAATTATTCCAAAGTTACCAAAATTTTACCTCCAATGAGCCGGTTGATTACTTTTTAATGGCATAAAAAAATATTACAGCGTTGAAAGAATCTTGTTGATTCAAATGGAGAATATATAGTGAATTACTTATGATTATATTTTAAATCTGACATCTTAATCGTGCAAATAATAATAATACTTATTATTATTTTTTTATTTAAATACTGCAGTGGCAGTGCACAACGCTGGCCACTTTAAAACAATATAGTACGCTGCCAAGTTTTTTAAAAGGTTGCTGCTGCTCTTTCCAAACTATCTCTCTATTTAACATACCACGTTTAAGTCTCGAACTTTGTCTTTGTTCTTTATTACAGTAAGACATATAACACGATTATCCAGACTAGACGATGAATTAAAAAATGTCTCCACGATCATATGACGAACAATGTGGAGTAATCCATCAGTATCTTTAATAATCGGAGGATTAAAACCGTCGAATTCAATTCAGATAATCCAGTCAAATCACTATTAAAAATCGCATTAAATTTCTCTTTATGCGGTATTTGGATATCGTTCCTGTTCACGTAAATAACAAGCATGTATATTTTATCAAAGGATTCCTGGGAGTATAAAATACGACCATGCTCTAATCCATGCTTTTCAACTAGGGGCGTGGCACTCGAGGGGGTAGTGAGACTCATGCCTCGCGAATATCCGTAATAAATATAAAAAAAAGTTAAATATTAGTACTATTCATAGCTTTAAGTATTATAAAACTAATATCTCTTAAAAAAAATGAGTATTGTGCAATCGTATATAAGTAATTCTACTACACCACAAAGCACGCTCTCAAAAACAAAAAATGACTCGTGAAAAATCTTATGGGATAAATTTGTTGTCACTTATCCACCGAATTTGCAAGATCTCGCCCCTGCAGATTATTATTTTGTATTGTTGAAAATCATCCCCATACGTAGTTTATTAAAAACTAGCATTATCATAGTAATACATATTTGTGACCTAATATACAGTCAGCCCTCCTATAACGAAGTAATCTGGACCACGTTATAAAAAACGGCGTTATAGAAACAAAGGACAGACAAATTTTTCAGGAAGAGGGTTTTTTAATATTATTTTGTAAATTTTTAACATCATTTTACCCTATTTTTTATTATTAAATATTCTACCAATATATTTTTTTCTAATTATACCAGTTATTCGCCACTTGTAAACAAAAAATGGATTTATTTTTTGCAGTAGATACTTTTTCGAGACTTTTGTCATTGATGTTATTATTGATTTTAAATAATCAGGCTTCTCTCTTTTGACTTATGTTTTCATAATGTGACAAATTTTCGATAGGGCTAAAATCAAGACTAAAACCTGGTCATGACAATGTTGAAATACCAAGATTTTCTATTAAATATTTGACATATAAAAATAAGAAACAGAAATGTTAGATGTTTTTTTCCTAAACTATAATAAATGATTAAATAAAAAGTTTTATCTCGATGGCGTAGTGCAGAATCGTCCTGGAATATGCAGTTGTTTATATAAGATTAGGATTTCTCTATGGATGGAACAAGGTTCTCATTAATGATACGTTTATAAACTTCTGCATTGACAGTTCCATCGACGAAAACTAAAACTCTAACTTCAAGTTAGAAAAGTGTCCTCAAACCATTTTTCGTCAAACTTTCTCCTGTGTTCTTTCTTACATACCAAATGTCATCCTATCCAATCAAGTTAAATTTGCTTTCATCCGAGAAGATAATTTCCTCCAGTCCTCTTTAGTCTAGTTTCGGTAAAATTTTGCCCATTGGAGACTTTTGGCTCGCATTTATTTCAGGAGAAGTGTTTTTTTCATCGATGATCTTCCCATAAAATCAGCTTCCCAGAGCCTTCTCCGTACCGTTTCGACAATAACTTCTAACCCTTCACCTTCGATGAACTCTGATCTTACATCCACTACAGTTTAAAGTCGTTGGTTGAGCAGAACCTCTTTAAAATACGATTTTCTGGCGCAGTTGTCTTCCACTTTGGTCTTGTTCCTTTTTTGGGATCTACAGAACCATTTTTTTTTGGAATTTATTTATAAATCTAGTCACTGCAGATTAACTAACCCCCACCGATACCGCAATTTTCATTTTTCTTTTATAAGGACGGAATTTTCGTTTTGTCAAGTAGGTTTATTTCTTCATTTTAAAATGTTCTTTTTTAAAATGAAGAAATTAACTTCAGAAACTACTCCATTTTTGCCTGAGTACATTTCAATTACAACGCAATACCTTACTTAGATATGATCTTGAAAATTCACGTTCCAAGAGAAAGCGTTATAGAAGGGACTGCCGAAATTGTTATAGAAAACCGCGGTTTACTGTACACAAGTAATTATCGTGATAATAAACCGTGTTATAGAAAGTTATCTGTATAATATAAAGCAATGTGGTAAATATTTCATTGTGGCGTTTACTAACTGGGTTAAATATTTGAAAACCAAACTTATTGCAATTTATTCCGTTAAACATGCTCATATATTAATTTCTCGGTGGTTTATTCCTAAAAGCACATGTAAGCTGTGTAGAATGCCAAATTACATTCTCCACAATAGCAGGCGCGCTAATTAAACCGCAAAAATTAAGCAAAAAGTTTTTTTTAACTTTATGCTTCTAACTGTGGCAATAAATTACAATCGTCGAAAAAACATGGCAGATTTATCACTTCGATATATAAGAAACTTTTTTTTTATCCTATCTGAAATTGCAAGCCGTCAGAACGGGTTAGATTTTTACTTGTAATAACTAATCAAACAATCCTCATATATTCTTACATAATTTGCATACATACTTACCGCATACGCGTAATATGTATATGCTCGGAAAATCAATCACGCTTCACGGAACGTATAAAAGCGTCGCTATGTTAATTGCCGAGGTAAGGACACACCCCTGGAATATATAAATGTGTTCGATATATATGTATTTATGGCGTCTAGGGACACGCCCGTACTGGAAAACGACTACAGATCCCGAAAGCAATTAATTTTAAAACCACCTGGTAACGTACACAAGATGCGCTCAATTTCATTCCGTAATTGCGTCGTAGTTTCAGCTTTTGAATTACACAGGCATCCCGCTGAAAGTGATGAGAATACACATTTTTTTTTTCACACCAATACCTGAAAAATCGAGTCGGCCGTCTAATAATAGCAGCGGCCTCGTGGTCGATAACACGAGAATGAATTTTTAAATAGCCAAACCCCCGATAAATATTTATAATTTTAGGCATTCCACGACCGGGGCATTAATATAAAGTTTAATCGCGAGGAATATTCCTCAATTTATCAACGCGGCCTCCATAATCTCGAACAAAGTTTGAAGAAGCCCTCATCCTCAGGCCAACGTCGGCTAATATTTATTTTGCTCTTAAATTATTATCAAATTTCCAACTGTCAGTTTTATTTGAGTTTGCTAACATTATATGTTACCGGGTCAATATGAGTAGCGTTATGGCCGTATATGTATTTTTTTTTTAAATTATGACATTTCAACATAACCTCAATTCAATGGATAAGGGTGCAGAGTTCAAATACTGGATATGAGTAATTTATTTAGGGGTTGCGTAGGCCTGCAGTAATATAGGGCGGAGGGAGGTGTTGGCAAAACGTATGAAGGGAGAGCGGAAAATGGAGAATGAAAGGGACAAAAGGGAAAAGGTACCTGCGGATAAAGAGGCTTCTAGGTAAATCGAGGTTTTATAGGGCAGGTCAGGTTTAACTGGGGTGACTGGACTGATAAACTTGAAACAGATGTCCGTAATGAACTTATTATTTATTTAATACGTACATAAAATATTTCGCATACGTCTATTATAGAGAAATATGTTCTCTGCGGTATTCGATTACTCTCTGAGATTGAATACCATACAATTCCAAGATACCACACTGGATTCTGATTTAAAATTTAATATTAGTACGTATTATAAAAGATGTATTCCTTTGGACTTTGAATGTTATATTTAAGAAAATAAAAGGTAGAATAAGTATAGAAATACTAAATAATGTTGGAATTCTTGGTTAATCAATGACAGGTAAAAAACTAACTCTACGAACGATTGAGTACTTAATATGACATAATATGATAACTGTGAAAATTTTCTGGATTAATATTTGAAACAGGTACAGGGGGATCTGTAAATAGTGCTAAAATAGCCAAAAAAAATTATTTATTTATTTTTTATAGATATATAACAAATTTAAGAATTTTAATTTATAATAATAAAACTTACTACAATAATTTTAGTATTTTGTTGGTCCTTCTTTTTGCTTTATTACATCATAAATCCTCTGGGACATATTGTCGATAAAGCCTGTAAATCTTCAGTTAAAAATCTTTCATACCATACTTTTATATTATACTAATTAAATTTTTGTTTACTTGTAGGCTTTATTTGCTTTATTTTAACGCCCATAATGTGTCACAAATACTAAATGAGGTTAGGATCTGACAAATTCCTCTGCAAAGTTGAAATTCGATGTTGGCTTAGAATTTTTTATCAGAAGAGTAAAAAATGGATTATTTTATTTTAAAATTAATTATTTTATATTTTTTTTGCACGCTTCCTGCTATTAAAAATTGTATCTTACAGTTCCGGACCTGTGGCACGGAGCAATGTCATTTTGATAATTACGTCATTAGTGCTGGAAAGATGTGTTTCGATTAGTTTCAGAAGATGGGTTTCCAGTATACATTTATATTGGGGAGCTAAAATGAAAGGGTTTTAAGAATACAATTGGGTTTTAAGGAGAACGAGTCAAAAAAATAATCCATAAATTTAGATTGATACATCACTTTCAATATTTTAATTATTAAACTTTTTGTATTTGACTAAAAAAGTCTAAAGAATAAATATAATAAACAATCATTGTACTTTAATGTCTGCAATTACGAAAAAAAAAATAATAACAATATTCGCGTCTGTTGCCACGGACGGAATGTTATTTCTCGCTCGCATCCGATACGATATGCCAAGTGCGAGTGAAACGTACGAGTGACACATGCTGCGAGAGCTCAGTCTACGGCGAGACATCGCCGAGTGATCGTGTCATTTACGCGTCATATTTATTAGTTAAAAAATTGAAAATATCTACCAATTTATAAAGTATCTCATGAAAAACTATTTTTATTATTAGAATATTCCATTTTAAAAAAAAATGCTTGGGGTCTTCGAGAGACCCCTTTAGATGACGTGAATGTTTTCACGACGCCGTGGCGGATGTGTTAACTGTTCTTTTGATAAATAATAATTCTCCATTTCCAAAATACGAGAAGCACTCTGAAATAATTTGGACAGCTGGTTGCTTCACAGTCCGTCGGAGGCAGATTTCATCCGATCTAAACAAATTAAATTTGCTTTCATCCGAGAATATGACTTCTTTCCAGTCGATTTTGGTCTAGGTTTGGTAAATTACTTGGATTCTTATCTGGTTTTCATCATATTCTTCGTTATGTATGGTTTTTTGCTAGCAGGCGGGCTATAAAACCGCCTTCTCGCAATCTTCTCCAGATGGTGTGTAACTAAACTTCTGATCCAACACTTGCTATAAATTTCTCTCGAGTATCTACCGCTATTAAAATTGACTTTACAGACACAGCCGCCTCGACAACCGATCGTCTGCTGTAGTTTTACGGAGTGCTCTCCTACCTTTCAGGTGATCTGTATCAGTTTTTGCTTTAAAAAAAAATGTCATGTTGTCGTCGGCGCCACTACAATTTTTCCAATCGTGGGCGAATCTTTGGGAACTCTAAAATCACGTGTCCACGAATCGGCTCTTGACCAAAACAACAATATTCGCTTATGTTGCCACGGTTGCGATGTTTTTTCTCGCTCGCATCCGGTACGATGTGCCAAGTGCAAGTGAAACCGTGCGATCAATCCGTACGGCATGCATGCTAATTTGTTGTTTTAATAATCCCTCATGAAAATGGCTATCACTGAAGAGCTCATCAGACATGCGATGCTTTATGAGCACAAAAAACTGTCCAGCGAATGCTATAAAAATATGGTCTCTTAATTATTGCTGGTGTCCTTTCCCTCGACCTTGAAATCCAGCTGAGGGCCGTCAGTTTTTGCTTGAAAAAAACAGCTCCGTTGTCGTCGACGCCACT
>JAGXCT010033005.1:0-22456 GCA_022495035.1 Philopotamus ludificatus | reverse complement strand
GCAACATTTTTAAATTTGTAAATGGCTCGTTGTAAAAAAAGGTTGCTCACCCCTGTTCTAAAGCATTGATCACTACAGCGTTCTATAAAAATATTTTTGATAAAAATTTGGTAGGCTAAAGAAATCTCAGAATTCCTGGAATACCCTAATAGGATTACCATAATAATCATAACAGATTTTCTTTATATATTATATATTATGCTATTTAGCGTTTAGCGAAGAATTTAGCGAAGATAGTTATAGAATTTAAATAAAATTTGATTTATCCTGATATTTTTAGGTATAATTAATCAATAAAGCGATAACTGGAAATTCGATTAATTTTCAATTGATATTTAATCTTTTAATGAGACAAAATTTATCTTAAAGATTATCACTTAATCGTCAATTCGATTCTCCACATCACAATCTGTAACAAAAATTATCAATCAAACGTGACTAAATATTGATAATCAACAAATTACGAAATATCTCGCCAGTTATCACGCCATACATCGTTTCTAATTTCATAATAAACAATCTCTAAACGATATTTGATAAACCATTATACAATTCAATTGGATTATCTGCATAAGAAGGTTCTAATTGAACATCTCCCATAACAATACAGGCATTTCCAGGAATCGAAACAGTTCATAACGATGAATCGTTAATCTCACGTGGACCGTGGGACGTGCATAGATGAATCAATACATGCACCTTGATGGTGTTTTGACTTGGACAGTTACAATCAACCGTCGGCATTGGTAATTAAAAAAATTATATATAAATATATTGTGTCCTAAATATGCCTAAATTTGCTCTTATTCTGTCTGTCTCTTGACCCCGTGGACTATCATAAATCTTTATGTTTTCATATCGTCAATATATCCATCATTGAAACCAGTATCGACATCAAACACCTGTAAGAATCCAGTCGATTCCTGGAACTCTATCGGCCTTCGGTATTTAATAATCGGTGATGATCAAACTACAGGGCTTCGACTAGGCCATTGTGTATCCTGCACGATATATTCCATCTTTTTTTTAATCTATAATGAAATTTAAATATTTTGTTAAGGAATAGTTCATCAAATCTATAGATCCTTGAGAAAATGTGCATGCATTGCAATAATTACCATTGATAATTATATATTCATAGATTTACATAGAACATGCTATTGTTCTTTGTGAGTAATAATTAAATGTGATCAATAAAATATCATTTGCCTATTTGGAATATATTTTCTGATATTTAATTCTGTAAAAATAATTAATATATAATAATATTTAAATAATTTTATTTTATATATATTTTTCTAATTCTTAAAATAACGTTTAATGTTAAAATTAGTAGAGTTTTCTCAACTAAATTTTAATATCCCTGTTTTGTTTTATTAATTATTTGTTATAAATAATAAGATAAACAGTAAATCAAATTTGCGTGATTTCGATTTATACGATTAAAAAAAACAATTTAATTAATTTATCTGAGAGTTGTTTCTCTGCGTTTGTTTACATAAAATATTGTATTAGACTAGGATTAAACTGGTTTTGTATTGGAAAAAACCAGATTAGTTATACATATTCCAACAAAAAAAAATCTCTTCCAGGTTTTAAGTATCTAAAGTAAACACTTTTGCTTTAAGAAATTGCTGCTGGAGATTTGAAAATCAGACCACTTCTAATACATCACAGTGAATCCCTAGGAGAATTAAAAAATATTTTAAACATCGCTACCTATTATTTTAAAATCTAACCGAAAAGGATAGATGATTAGATAGATGATAGATGAAAAGACATATTTTCTCATAGTTTTTTTTCAAAAGCTAGAAAAATATTGCATTAAAAGTAGTAATCTACTAATTAAGAGTTTATTGTTAGTTGCACCGGGTCATCTATCTTTGTATAAAATAAGCTCACCCTCCAATAGATACAGGATAGTAGTACATAAACTGAAGAAGTTGACGTAGTTATTAGATATCTTATCAAAATGACCAAAGAATAAAATAAAATTTAGGAAGAGTATTCTGTGAGTTTAATCAACAGCTATTCGACCAAAATTAATAATATTATATTAACTATAAATTAATCTTATTTCCTTCTATCCATTTAAAATAAATGCATTACTTTAAATCTTACCAGAGGTGATTTTTTTAATTACGCGAAAACCTTCGAAATCGCGTCTATCGAGGACTCACTGTAAATACATATTTTTATGGCGGTTTAATTTAGTTCATAGTTAAAATGTCATTAACACGAGGTTTTTCCTTGTTTTCAACTTAAAAACGAATTATTTTATTATACCTACAACTTTACATCTTGAATGAATTATAATTTATAGGCTATGGCCAGAAACTAGTTAGATGTATGTAGTTTCATTATTCATTATACCGGATTGGGGTTAATGTTATTATACGTATAATTGGTTTTGTCAATTCTGACTACATTCTGACCTTGTTCATAATGAGGCAAGTTTGTTCACCTCGATCCGGAGGCCCGGGGCTCCCTTATTCGGCCAGGCGTCACTCTTGACTTCCACCGTCGGAGCTTTTCCAAGAAAACCCTCAGTAGCAATCACATCGCCCAATATCTTTCAATTATTTCATCTCAGATGAGATGTACGCGAGATACAGGCGTAATCAATGTCAGCACCTGGCCAAGTCATAAATAGTATACGCTAGAAATTCGAATATCTCTTCACGGAAATCTTGTCGGTCTACTGAATTTTGGATATGGTCCAAATTCATCCAGACCATAAAATATTTGTGAAATTTTATATATTACATAAAAATGATATAATCGTTTATAATTTTATTTTTTCATTTTAATTTATTATTATTTATTAAAATCGCACACTGAAATTGTTGATCGGTCTTATGAAATTATCCAGCTTTTTTGTTTAATTATTATTTGAAATTGTTTGAATACCTCTGGAGTTGTTCAAATTATTAACCAGCAAGTGTCCAATTATATAGTTGGTTCTATCGCAGCACTATTCAAGCAATCTAATTTGATTAGCACGTGTGAGACTGGACGCCATCGACGGAAGTTTTATTTGAGCGCCCGTAGAGCTTTAAATATTCATAGAAAAAATATTTAGCAATTCCTGTTTTTGCATAGTTATCTTTTTAAATATTTTATATCAATAATCTTCAATGCATTGCCATAATACGAAATATGAATAAGATTAATTAAAGCATTTTGCGCATAATGATATTTTTCTAATATATTCAAAAGCGTTTCCAAAATTATGGCAATATGCGGAAATGTATTCAATAATAGTTCTGCCCAGTTTCTTAGTATGTATATGGAGAATTATATTTGACCTATATTTATAATTACATAATCATACAACCACCTCAGAAACGATCGTGTTTTCTACGATAATAATTACAATAAAGAAATATTGCATAATAAAATATTTTATTAATTATTAAAATAATTATCTTTATTCAAGATAAGTTTCTTTGAAAAGATATTAATTTTATCCAAAATATTATTGAGAATGTCTTGAGAAATTATTGTTGCGAATTATTACCCTACATTGACATATTTACGGTTATTGTCAAACAGTAATACTAATTAATTATACATTCATGTAAAGCTTGGAGGAAAATCGTGTAAATTATAATACATATTGCCGGCGAATTTTTTTAAGAGGTTATAAGATGATTGATGATCTTCTAAATGTGTATATCTTTTTATAGCCGGTCTCTGGAATATATCTCACTTACGTCTCCTCTCTCACATAAAGTTATTAGTGTGGAATCAATGTATTTATTGTAAACGATCATATTCTATACATAAAATTAGTTATGTTATTTATATAATATATACACATTATATATTATATATTTACACATTTTATTAATAGAATAATTAAAATTCATAAATAGAAAATATAATTTTAAATCATGATTTAGATAATAAATGCTCCCTTAAAATTCATGCTCCATTAAATATAAGGTAGATTCGTAACCACCTTTTATTATAAGACATTTATTTTGCTTTTATAAAAAAAATGATATAATTCTATTACTTCACTTTATGTATGACCTTCCCTCATCCTACTTATCAATTTATTCATAATAAAATTTGATGTGATTGGACCGAATGATATTGTTAAGAGCTTATTTCACTTGCTTTTAAAAACTGAAGATTTTTCCATTAAAAAAGGTCCGAACGGAAGAGAAAGTCTAGTGATTGTCTCCTACCGAGGAGTAAGATGGATGTGGTAAAATAGATAATTCATGCTATGAGATATTGGGTCGTTTACGATTGAGTGCAGGAAGCATTTCGTGGAGTTTATTTTTGAGGTTAAATTTGATTTTAATAACTGGACATTAATTGTACTTAGACGGTCCCATCATGGACAAAATAAAATATTTTTTTACACTCAGTTTGTCTTTTTAAAGCATTACATGACGTATAAGCATTTTTTACTCTTTATTTTTGATGTCAAAAGAATAACAGAAACCCCATCCATTTTTTAAAACCAAAAATAATGATTTTCTTATTTGACTCGACCTAATATTATTATATTCGGGGGACCAAGAATTTCGCCATTATTTTCAGATGGTCAAGTTTGAGTAAAATTGTATCCATACACGGTAGAAGAAATCTTTGTGAAATATTTTTTGTAGAACTGGAAATCGACAATGAACACTTTCGTCGCTGCTTGCTGCTTTTTCTTCAACGATGATGGATTGCAAACAACCAACGCTATGAAAGTTATTAAAAAAAATACAGAGAAATTCTAAAAATCAGCAGAAGTCAATACTGATTTAGAAATTTCAAATTAGGTAAAAAAACTTTTGAAAAACACAGATTAAACACTCTGGTTGATTCCGATATTATTCAAATCTTCGATAAATAAATAAATCTAACCGTTTTGTCATAATTTATAACAGGAGGGAATAGTATACGACAATGTTAATCAAAAAAAACCAATGACTTTCAAAATTTAAAATAACTCATTCTGGCCGCGAAACTAGGATTAACGTTACGCAATGTTTTTTTGTGCATATACGAAGGATCATTAACATTGAGTTATTGAAACCGGTTGGAACAAAAACGTTAGAGGTCGGCAATTGGGTGAATTTAGGCCTACAAAAAAACTGAAAAATTATAATACAACCAGCATAGTCACCAGATGATTTTTGGATTAATAGAGTACTCATTAAGATACAAAAAGGGCATTAAAAAATACAAAATAAATAGAAAGACGTGGTAAAAATGATGGAAACTTCATTTTGTAAGTATTAGGTCAACTTAAAGCAATTCATAGTGTATAATTCAAAAAAAATCCCACCACATACAAACAAGGACCTTCTTTATTGTTAGTGATGGTCGAGGGGTCGAAACAAGCACTTCTCCGGAGTCATTGTTTTTTTTTCGTATGGGATTATTGTATAACTCAATTCTTTTTAGTTATAATTCGCCCCAAAAATGGATCATCTTTATACCGAGACAAAAGAGACGCGCAAATGGTACGCCGTTGATTCACGAGGAACCTAAATTCCTTGCCTGTACAATTTTCATATGCAACGAAGATGATCCTGAACTGTAGACCATGGACAGCCAATCTTCAATGATAATTCCTCAATTGTTTGACGAGAATCTGAATATACCTTTGCCTTATCGGATAGGATATCATCATCTAATTTTTGGGGTCATCCTTTTCGTGCGAAATTTTTGAGATTCCTATTTCTATTTTAAAACCACTGATGACATTTGTTTAGTTTCAGAATATCATCGGCTTCATTTCTTGTTGGAACAAAAGTAGTATTTAACTAGTAATTTAACCGAAAAATAAATTTGTGAATATCTGAGAAAATTTTATTACTTTTCGGTCCCCCAAATATGAGTAAAAGTTTTTTTTTTAAATAATGTTTTTATTTATCAAGTCGCATATCAAAGTATCAGATATATTGTATCAATAAAATAATCGGAATATTCGATATCGATAAAAAAAATACATACAATCGACACAGTGATCAGGATCATCTCAACTTGATATTAAATTTCTCTAGAGTGTTATTTTCTGTAATATTGATAGTATTTATATTCGGTGCCTCTATAATAATAGTGATATGTAGTGATTAGTAGTTGGATATGCGCAGTGGGTTTTGTACACGTACTCATTACCGCATCACGCGAAGGCTTCTTCCAGGAAGTGCAGTGACGGGCACTTCTGACTACGCCGAGCTATACTTGACCGACTGGGGGGACTAACTGGGACATGATGGGAGCCACATGCCTGGACCAAATCCATTTCGGCCATGCTATCATCACACACCGATCGATTTATGTAATTTTTCACCGCGGTTCAATCACCCGAAGACCACCGCACCATAATAGACCCTTCACCATGACATATGCCACGGGTCAAGTGGTAATGATGGCTAATCGGAGTCCTTGCCGTTGCACAGGCTCTGGCCCATCGCAGACACGCACTTCCGGGAATCGCAGGCGGCCAGGTGTAATTTCGGGGAAATCCAGAGCAACCCTCCTTTATTATTGGCACCCCCATTGTGCCGGTGTTATATCGCGGTGTTTAATAAGACGTTTCACACAGTCATCCTTGTCCAGCCGGACACCATTGTGCCGTGCCTGGTCTAACTAGGCTGTTACGGGCCGCATTCCCTGTCAGACGAATTAGACACGATCCCATACACTGAAATAATTAGGACCCGCCGATTGTTATATCAATATCCTTGCGTGTCGCATGGTATGTCAATGGTGGATGTCTCGGCACCATGTCGAACCATGGGCTATCTCAATAAAAAGCTGTTTGAGTTTCACATTTTTTTATTTAATTTTAAAGCTTTCTTATGATGCTTGGAATACCATATATTGCTGATTCGCATATATATAAAGATTATTTTTAAATGAGTAAAAATTAAATAAAAATAAATCATTTTAAAAAAAATGATTTATTTTTATTATGCTATTATATATAACGGTTTTATTTTAAAATTCACCATGATTGAATCCCCCCCCCTATTTTTTCTATAGAAACTTTAAAATATATCTATATCATCATCATCATCATTTGCCAGCCACAAGGTTCTCACTCGCTGAGGGCATGGCTCATCAAACTTTCGCATGGTAGTTGAGGCCAAAGGAACCTGAGTCTCACACGTGACGTGAGGGTTCCCTCGTGTCCATACTGCGGGACCTGAGGCGTCTCGGTATGTTTTTTAGAAGAGCTTCCTCTCTGGACCATTGCTACCGGATGCATGATCTTCACCATATTGGTATCGGATTTTATCTTCGACTTTGTCCAGGCAAGTAGGAGGGGGTTTGTCTCGGTATTCGTTTGTTCTCTTCTCTAAGGCGTTATCTGCTTATAACGAGTCACGAGTGACAAGTAGAGAGCGACCACACACCACACACCTATATAGATATAATAATATATACATATGCACATCTGCCCAAAATGAGTCTCAAGTAACCGGTCGCAAGTGATTATTACGCCTGTCGCGCAATAGCAATTCTTTCATCATGGGAAAGACCTCCTCAGAAAGGGGTCCCCTAGAAAGAAGTAAGAGGAGCGTCGGTATCGAGACTAGTCCAATTATTGGTCTAGTCTCAGATTAGGTTTTCCTTCACAGGGTATACAGGCACTGTGGCGAGAAATCCGTTAGAGACCAGATTTAAGACAAAGCGACAGCTCGCCAACAAATATATCTATATAATATAATAAAATAGATTCAAATTAATTATTATTTAAAATATTTATTTTTAAATATTGAACAAAAAAATAAACAGCAATCGCCAAACCTCTCCTTGACCTCGCAAACCCCTAAATCATAATTTTAAATCCTGTGGATCAACAGGCCTTTTTTAATACACAACCTACATATCACAAACTTCAAAAAAAGTCCTAAAAAATAAATATTATAAATAATCATGGACTTTTATTGTCGGCAATTGCAAAACAAAATAGAAACACCAATATTCGCTTCTGTTGGCACGGACGCTATGTTTTTTCTCACTCGCATCTGGTACGATGTGCAAGTACGAGTGAAAGTAAGTAAGTACGAGCGACTAGTAACACGTTCGGCCAAAACTCTGAGATGGCGGCGTGCCTCAGTCTGCGGCGGGACATCGCAGAGTTCGTACGTCACTTACGCGTCATAATGATTAGTAAAAAAATCCAAAATATTAACCAAATTATAAAGTCAATTACTATTTTTTTATTAGAATAATACATTTTTTAGCATTTTTCTATCATTCAAGTCTGCTTGGGGTCTATTTTCCATAGTAAATAGACCCCATCGGGCTTGGTTTCGAGCCACCGTGATGGATACAAATCCGGCGATACAAATGAGCTAGAGAGAGACAAAGTTTATGGCGCAGTTTCTATCGTAACACATCGCTGACTGCTTCTCTATTTTTCTTAGAAATTCATTTTACATCGACAATTTGTTAAGCATTTCCGTTTGGCGACCACTGGGCTAGATCAATTATCCACAGTCTCCAGGAAAAGTTTTAAGACATATTAAGGTATCGGATGAATTTTATTAATATGATTTTTTTCTAATGCTTGAAACTGTGTATGTTATAAAAAAATATTTGGGCATTCAATTAAATACGAGTGATTTTTAGTCTTATTAAAAAATATAGTTTTAAAAATTTATTCATATTTTTCAAATAATCATATTAACACTCGGGCGACCGGTCCCGCGCCCGCGCGGAAATTTTCGTAAGCGGTAAGCAACCGCTCCCGCGTTCGCGCGGGTTTACGTCGCGCGCGTTAGATAGACGACACTTGAGGATATCTTTTTTAATTTACGACATATTACTGTCTGGCTAATTGCTCTACATGTCTTTTATCCTAATTCTCCGAAATTTATAGCTCAAAATCGTCCTTGAAATAGAATATATTTGTCAGTTCCAAAAGTGGATACACATGGACTGTAGCGAATTCATTTTTCTTGTTTATCAGCTCGGCAATAAAGTTTCATTGTTTACTCTGGGTTCAAATGTTTTAAAATAGGATAATAAACGAAATTTCGGTAAAAAGATGAATGCATCTCTCAACGGATTGGAATGAATGGCACATTGTATAATGTTTTTTTGAAAGATTTATTACTGAACCCTATGACATGAATCATAAAACCCGGAAATGTTTCAGATATAGATAGATGGTAGTCTACTTTCTCGAAATTTTAATTGTATTTTTTAACCAATTAGCGAAGTCTTGACACAGTCAATATAATGTTGACCATCCCCATGACTTGTATAAGAATTGTATTTTAGTTTGAAAATATCGGTCGAATAGAGTGCATCCTATATTTTCTTTCTACGTAAAATCGTTTTACATACATATGTACGTGCTATTTGTGGAAAAATACTTTTTTAAATTTGTCGTAAACCACTGACGATTGGTAAGTACCTATCTGTACCCTAATTCGCGGAAGTCTAGTGACTCTCAATAAATATTTTTTGCTTTTTTTTAGTCGATGACTGTGTAATATGAGAATGTAACAGAAATAATTAAACAGATCCATAGTTTGAGAATCTGCTGATACGATAAACATACACACGTGTAAAATGTTCTGCGATAACATTTCGAAAGAATTGACATTGTTTTGTGGTTTTATATGAATGCTAAAATATATTTGTTTTGATTTTTATATAAAAAATAAAAATAAATCATGTTTTCCAGCTTTATAATTTTATTTTTTAACCAATTATTTTTAATTTGCGTATAGTATATACTATACGGTGCACAATACATTTTAATTTATCCAATTCGCTCAACTGAGTAAAAAGTTATAAGCATACCTCAATGCCGTGCGAAATAACAAAATCACGAAAAATGTGCGGTATCCACGCGTATATTTGACGCGCAAGGCCCGGTCGCCTGAGTGTTAAAAGTAAACAATTATTTGAGTTCTTATATTAACTATTTTCCTTTGAACATCAACATTATGTCACAATATCGGACACTTAACTTGTTTATTCAGTTCTCGACTTAAGACCATTCTCACTTATGACGAAAATAATAAATCGTAAAAATGTATAGTTTTTATTTTTATCAAGTAATTATTCGTGTGTAAAAATGTGATACAAATAAGATGATGCGTTTTGGATTGGGTCATTTTTTATTACAATCTATAATTATTTAAATATATAAAATAATAAATATTGGTTATCTCATTTATACCTACTCCAGACGTATCGGAAAGCACATTTAAAAATAAATAGGATTTATTTGCGTCCTAATACCATGAGCTTCCTATAACCGATGTATCAAGGATCAATATCACAATTTTTGTTTTAGAAAGTTTAAGAACAGAGAAAGAACAGCCATTTAAAGTATTATATGAATATTACAATTCCGAAAAAAAAGAACAATATTCGATGCTTATACGCGCGCGTCGTTTTTTCTCGCTCGCATCCGGTACGATGTGCCGAGTGCGAGTGAAACGTGCTAGTGACACGTGCTGCGAGAGCTAAATCTGCGGCGAGACATCGCCGAGAGCTTTGGCATTTACGCGTCATATTGATTAGTTAAAAAATCCAAAATATTTACCAAATTAAGAAGCATATCATGAATAACTAATTTTATTCTTGGAAATATCTATTTTTTTAAAAAAGATGAAGGATTTGTCAACCTCTTAGTCTGTTACATACGGGGATGCAGAGTAGCGCCCTTTTTCTCCTTCGTCGAAAAGGTCTTGTCGTTGTTTCGAAATTCATCATTATTTTGACTTAAAATACTAAGGGTATCCGAGATTCGAGCCGCCATGACGGATGGCTTAAATAACTTGATCTGAAAGTTATCAACGAAGATGTAATTCAACAACAAACCAAGGCTTGATTCAGATTATGTTTCTTGGAATCATAAAATTAATAAAGAAAAGAAGGAAAGTACTATACAAAAAAACCAGGTAGCACAAATGATTAAAATGCTTATATAGTATAGATTATTTATTAATAAAGTTAGACTTCCGTCCAAGGTAGCGAAAAAGCTAAGTCGTAAGTAATAAGTATATTTTTACAAATTAAATAATAATAAAACTAACTCGTTAAAATGATAAATAGAAAGAAAATACATTCAATCATACGCTTATTATATATCTAACCCATCCGTCACGGCGGCTCGAAAACAACTACGTGGTTCGAAGGGGGTATCTTAGATACCCCGAGCACCTCAAGTCAAGATGTTGATGAATTCTTCATCAATATCTTAATATTTATTTTAAAATGTATTATTCTCAGAATAAAATGTTTTTTTTTTATCTAATCAATACGACACGTAAATGACAACGCTTTCGGCAGAGTCTCGCCGCAGGCTGAGCTCTCGCAGCACGTGTCGCTCGCACTTAACACATCACAGCAGCGAATATTGTTGTTTTTATTATTTTTAAGGAATTGCAAACAATAAAGAACAATGATTATTTAAAATATTTATTCTTTAGGCTTTTTTACACAAATACAAAAGGTTTGTGACATGTAGGATTTATATTAAAAGAGTTATTCGAAAAAAAATACGTGGGGTACCTAATATACCCCATCGGCACGGCTAGGCTAATAAGACATTAAATAATATTTTTCCAAATATAGATTCATTTGTTATTTAATCTATTTCTTTAGAATTTTTAGCCATATGTAAAAATATTTCATAATAATAATCGTATTATTGATTGTAATCTAAAGCATTTAGGTCGGAATTTTAATATATTATCGATCACCCATCGAAATCTTAGCCCGGGATAAGCATTATCCGATTCCAAGAATATAGATAATTGTATACGTTCAGTAGGTCATTGTCATATCTTATGTCACTGTCATTCTTATATTGTAGATAACAATCTGCACATTCCACATTGTATCTTAAAAATAAATACTAAATAATCTGATATCGCATTTTATTATAGAATCGATAAAAGGTAGTTGTGTCATTTATTATAGCGCTGTGAAAATACGGCATAGTTTTCGGGAAAAGCGTTTATAATCGTCCCAAAATCTAATTAGTTCGCAAACACGCAAATGCCATCAAGTAAAAATAGCCCCAATTCCAAAGAAAAGCTCTACTATGGTAATTTTAACATAGCCTTTTATGTGTTCCATATTGATTTTTTGGGTGAAATATGAGGTACGATGATATATGTAGTGACTATGCGTGAATGGAGTTACAAATATTGATTTTGGCACACGTGTTCGAAAACAATTTGAACATCACATATTGTAATCCTCGGCGATAGTCAAATATTGATTTTTTTTTTAGTATGTACTAATAATTTCATCGGGGTCAAGTTGTGTGCTGAAGGGTCGAGACGTATGTGGCGTGACCTTAATTTATAAGGTCGCATTACGTATGTAGTAATCACTCATGTTTCAATCAAAAATTAAATACGATTCTTCTAACACTTTATTTAGAATCAATAGTCAGAATGGTTCGTTTATTCATGAATTCGCTATAATATTATTCATAGTAATTCGAATCCGGTGATTCATTTGAATATTGATAGAGTTTGAATGGAAAATGTGGTATACATAATTTCTCTGCGGAAAATTTTAAAATATTAATTTCTTGCAAATCACCATGTGTATAAAATTATATATTTATTAATAGTATTGTATGATTTATAATTATGCTTATATTAATATACACTTAACCACAATTTTACATATAAAATTAATTGAGGAAAATTCTCGTTACATAAAATTACATAGTATATAAAACAAATATTTTTAATCTAAAGTTAGCAGAATAGTATCGTGTGTATTTATAGATTTATGAATAATTTTACATAAATAACCAGAATTTTATATAAAACATATTAAAGGAAAATCCTAATAGAATAAAATTATTTATATTTTTAATCAGCTGATTTATGCAGACTAATTAATTTTAATAGAAAGCCTATATTTATTAGTATTTATGTATTGTATTTATTCTCAATCTCAGACTAGTCAATATATATGTTCCATTGTAAGGCTTCTCCGTTTTGCATAATTCGAATAACTTCGGAAAACGTATGTGCGAATAAATATTACGCAATATATTTATTAAACATAGTTTTTATTATTTATTAGTACATATATATGTGCATACATAAATTAGTAATTTCAATATCGTATTATACTCATATATTATTTTTTATTACGATTGAAAATATATTGTGTGAATTGTATTGTTGTTCGAATTTGGCGAGAAATACAGGAAAATCGTAAATCAAAAACAATAGGCAAATTTCATTCTATTGTTCTAATCTCATTATTATACGTACGTATAGGAAGCGGTTATGAACCTGCACTCGATTGTATTATTATTATAATTAATTACTATGAAAATCGTATCTTATATTTTCATGATGCGTTTTCTGGAGCAAAAATATTACTGATTATTATAAAAAAATTGTAAAAAGTATGAGAGCCACTGCTTTAAATTATACACATACTTCACAATTGTTATCAACGAATCTGACAGATGTCTCTCAAATTTATTTAAAATAAAACTGCTTATTATCAACTCATTACGCACGAGAGTGCGTTATTCACTATCTGTTCATATGAATTCACACTCAATTGCAGATTGCGTTATTAAACAGGGAAAGTCCTGTGAATATCCAGATCACACTCGGCAATGACGTTTTAATATAGTAGTAGGAAATAATATTGTAATAAAAATAATTTTTCCTCAATTTTTTATTAGCGTTGTTCAAGGAAATCTTTTTTTGCATTTATACAGTTTTAAAAAAAAATAAGTGCACATACATTTGTATCAATTCAGTATTACACTTGATCGAAATAAAAAATGCATATTTGGCTCGCTATCAAGAATCGTATGAAGATTTAGCTGAAATAAAATTTCAGCGAATGATAAGTCAATTCATTTTCTTAGTAATGAAACATACCACAAATATACACACAATTTTTTTAACTTTAAACAGTATTGATGGTGCTCTTTTGTGACTAATACGATTTATAATTTTCTTTTTTGCTCTTGGTTGAGATTAAAAAAACAATAATATAGTTAAAAGAACAGAAAAACATAATTTTATAATTATTCAATGATTTATTTGTGGATATTTTAAAGCCTTAGAACTAATATGAGAGCTAGCTACAAAGTAATTTTGCAACTCGCCCTAATATTATAATTTAGATATTCCTTTTTTATCAAGGTTTAATTATTCCATGTTTATAGACGGTTTTAAGAAGATCGAGAAGGTTCTTTCGGTTCGTTAAAGAAATAATCACTTGATCCATAGCTTGAATTAGGGAAATACATGCAAAATTCTGTAAAAAAAATAATTTTAAGCCATCTTCAAAGATTTTTCAATTCATTCAGGCTCCTTTCTGACTTATAATTAACAGAAATGACAGAACTTATTTTTGTACCTCTGGTTATTTAGCTTTTCCAATCACCAAACGTTTAATTTTTGTTGTTGAGTAAGTTCCAGATACGTTGACAAATAGTTCCAAGGTTTTTTAATTTGTGCCTAATATTTAAGCACCGATAATTCGCAAGTCGGATAATCCGCAAACAGATAATTGTGAGTGTACTGTTTACCTTGTATAGAGAGAAATGTGTTATCAGGGCTTATCAGAGGAGGGGAGGCAGGAGGGACAGCTGCCCTGGATTTCGCTATATTAGGGGCTTTAACTTGGCAATACAATATGTTAGTAAAAAATATAGAAAATGGTGAAATAGAGCGAAATTTAAATCTAACCAAAAAAAAAATCAATGGCTTAGAGGGACCCGAAAGAAATCGCGTATTTTATAACCTAATGTTCGAGTGCAGTCCAGACACGATTAAGAAAACATAAATGTAAGTTTTTTTTGCTAAGAACCATTGTTTAGCATTATTTATGAGTAATAAAATATATAATATTGTTTAGGATAAAATGTCGAAACCAGAAATTGACAGGAAGGGGTATGGCAGACATTGTATGCTACTTTTTTCGACCATGACTTGAATGCCAGCAAAGTCATTAAAGCTATTAAATAAATTTATGGTGAAGTGCTGAGAGTACGTAGATGTCAATTTAGGTTTCAAAGGTTCAAATCTGGAAATAGAGCTCTAAAAGATGCACCTAAGTTTAAATGTTGACATTTAGAGATCCCTCGTTGGTTCGGATTCTCGATTAACAATCTAGGAATTGTTGCAGAGACTCAAATCTCCAAGGTCATCTGCACTGTCAGATTTGTAACGTATCGCTAAAACAAATAGAATAGGAATTTGGACACAGCACTTACTATTCGAAGATAACAAAAAGAGCGGATAAACACATGCAATTCTTTGTTGTCGAGACAAAGAATTTTACCATTTTTACACCAAATTGTAACTAGGGAAAAGAAATCGATCGTTTACATTAACTTAAGTCGAAAAAGGCAACGACTTTCTTAGAATCAAACTCCCGTTCCTATCCCTAAACGTGGATTAATACTCGGAAAAAATATTTTCTGCATTGGACGAACGTCTAATTTTGTTTAACAGAAAGGGAATAATTCTTCACCACGATAATGGACGCCCTCATAAAGCAAGAATGACTCAAGAAAAAATGTAGGAGTTAAACTGAGAGGTTCTGCCACATCCTTCATAGTCTATGCTCTTTTCGTTTGCTTTCTCTTCAGGTACATGGAGCACACTTTAACAGACAAACGTTTTCGAAATATAATTGAAAAGCTCATTCAAATGGTCGAAAACCACTTGAACAAGCTTGAAAAACTATAAGAAAGATAGAAAACAGTTTATTTTTCTTAAATTCATAAAAAATGCGAAATTTCTTTTGGGTCCCCCTAATATTTTCTGTGCTTATTTTAAATTTTAAGGGGCTTCTAAATTATTAGTTGCGCCCGGTTTAACGCTTTCTCTGAAAGGCCATGTGCACAGGCGGATTTGGCACTTGAGAGGCCCCAGACGCAATTCTATTTTGAGGGCCCCCTTCAAAATGTTTTGATTGCATAATTAATTTACATTTATGTAAAAAGCCAGGAACAAAAACAATTGACTTTTTATTAGCTTCTCAAAGTTGGAAATATGTATTATTTTTAGAAAAAAATAGGGGGCTAGCTGCAGGGTTGTCTGCTTAGGGCTCCGATGCCTTACATCATTTCGCTTTAATATAGCTACGCGCCTGAATCCAATTGATGATGATACATAAATTCCAGAAAAGAGAAATGCAAAATAAAGTTAATTTTTCGAATTAAGTAGAAAATGTAGATCAACAGGGCATATACAGGTCTGCCCCAAACAGAGTTTTACGCAGCAAACGAAAAGCTACCTTCTGTATACGGTAATACGGAACTTTTCTCTTTACCTCCATTGACTGACATCAACAACACTCGTTCGCGGACTAGCGATTACATGACCGGGGCAGATACAAGAATGCCCAAACATATACGAATGCGGTTCTGTGCGCATATTTCAGCTAATTATTTTGTTTTTATTAGGAGAACTATGTGGGGCAGTGCCTCGGTTGTCCCTAAGGACGAGCCGCCCCTATTTCCAGTAATACAAGTAATTTTTCACTATTTTCATATAATTTATTATATTAATATAAGCGGATGTTTTGTTTTAAATAAGATTAATCGAATATTGGCCATTGCAGACCAGTGACTGTGACGCTTAACAGTCACAGGCCTTCTTGGCTTTTCAAATTTTGGATCTAAGTCACTGGAAAAGGGGGTCCAAGTCGATGTTATCTATAAAATATATAGTTTTGGGTTATGGGATAATCTCGTACGTTTCTTCTCAAGCTACCTTACAGAGAGAAAACAATATGTGACATACGACTCCCAAACGTCGTGTGATTACAATACAACTTCCGGTATTCCGCGGAGGTCAAATTTAGTACCTTAATTATATATTTTATTTATAAATGATATTCATCGGTAAACTGTAAATTCTAGATTTTCGCAGACGATTTAATAATATTTCGATCAGTTACTTTAACGGAGGATGCCCTTTCGTTGCAGTTGGACATTGATTCTTTGCACGATTGGGCATTAAATCGTCTTCCTTTAGGTATTGAAAAATGTCAAACAATGACATTTTCTAGATCACGTCGTTCGAGAGAGGTATCTCAAATACCACAAGCATTTCAAGTCATGACATTGATGAATTCTTAATCAATATCTTGACATTTTTAAAAAAAAATTGGGTTATTCTAAAAATGTATATACATACTTTTTCATGATATGCTTCATAGTTTGGTAGGATTGAAGATTTTTAACCAATCAATATGACGCGTAAATGACAACGCTCTCGACAATGTTTTGCTACAGACTGAGCTCTAGTAGCACGTATCATTCGCACTTTCACTCGCACTCGGCTTTAGACTATTTTAGAAAAATTCAAAAAGTTTCTGACGTGTAGGATTTATAAAAAAAAGGAATTGGAACTTGGGTACCCAATATACCCCTTCGGCATCGGCTAGATTATATTGATTAAATGCGCGATTGTGCTATATTAAATCGTCTTCCATGAAGTATTAGAAAATATCAAACAATAACATTTTCTAGACCAAAGGAGGACTTGGGACCGTAACTTTTCCTAAGCAATCGTCTGTTAAAGATCTGGGTATTTTGTTATCAGACATGTGTATGAGATCATCACGAATGTTGGGCTTTGTCTTGAGAAATTCTCATCACATATATATCATCTTAGTTACACGAGTGCTATGCGATACATAGGTTCGGAGTTTGATCGATTCAGGTTCCATAATATGGACATTTTATGTCGCCTCAAATTCCCTCAGGTCACAGAAAATACAGAAGAAACAGAATAAAAGATATCTTTACATAAGGGATTTTGGATTCTACCCAAGTTTATAAATATTCTCTGGGGCGTGAGTCCAGGGCTGCCTGGGGTATGTAACCCTCGAGAAAAGAAGTTTGATCTACCTGACAAAGCTCTTCTTCAAGCCATTGGTTGGTGCAGTACATAGACCCCTTGTACTGTGCAAGTTGCCCTTATGGACGCCACCTTACTACCTCATCAAGCTTGTTCGCGTGTTCTTTTTCTTCCGCCAAATGTGAGGACAGTTACTCTCGGAAACTCTCCGGTAACCAGAGCTAATACTCTTCTCAACCACTCGGCCGACTATGTATTAGGTGTAGTAAAAAGTCCTATCGTATTTTTTCAATTAAATTCAAATTCATTTTGTTTTAAACATTTATTGATTTATTTTTACAAAAAATAATTACCATTACAGCGCATAACCTTCTGCCATTTATTTTCCAAATCTAAAATAGTTTTCTTAAAAATTCTGCTGACTTGGAAATAAAAAAATCAGAAATGGCTGATTTCCCTTCACTTAGAATGATTTATTTTTAAAAAGTGTTCCATGGAACGAAACAAATTGTAGTCTGAAGGAGTTAAGTCTGGCGAGTAAGATGCAGTAATGCCGCCAAATCCAAAGGGTCCATTTTTCTCAAGGACAAATCTGCGACATTGAGACGCGCTTTATCGTGGAGGAGTAAGAAAATGCAGTTTTTAATCGCTTCAATTGATTACAGTACATTTGCGATGTTACAGTTTGACCGTATTTTAAAACTTCGTGATAAATGATACCTTTAGAATCCCACCAAACGCAAAGCTAAAGTTTTGCAATCCTGCTCTAAGGGTTGGAATTAACTGTTGTTTACGTTTAAACGATTGTTTTTTTCTCTTCATGTTCGAGTACAACACCCACTTCTCATCTTCGGTGATTAAATTGTGAAGAAATGGTGTTCTAAGCTCTTATACTTGCAGATGTTCGCATTTTCCAAATTCCTTCTTTTCGAATCTTTCCCATTTTTTCAGACGCTTCTGAGTGATGGACCACTTTGTGCCGCTTATATTTGACAATTCTTTGATGGTTAAAGTTGGGTTTTGTTCAATTTAAGATCTTATTGCGGTTTTATTTACTGTACAGGGTCGTTCACTTCGAGGTTCATCTTTTAAGTCAAAATTTTCGGATTTTAATTTTCTGTACTAGCATTGTCATTTTCTGACATCTAATACGTCTCCATGAATGTCGCAAATATTTCTTGGAGCGATAGTTGCGTTTTTCTTGGAGTGAAACTGGAATAGTATGAGGTTTCGCAAGTGGTCTTCTGAAGGAACAAATTCGTAAATTGAAAACTTGAAATTCTTGACTCGTCAAAGGACTAAAAACAACTGATTCTAAAACTACCCTTTGAAAATACGACATGACTTTTTACTACACCTAATATGTTATAATTTCATATAATGAATTAACTAATGATTACTTTTATGTTTTGTTTGTTATACTATTATGTTTTATGCGTGATTGGCGACCTGGGATAATCTGTAATGCCAATCACGCAGTTTTATTTTATTATAAATAAATAAATAAAAAATTACCACGAATACAATTAGTCTATATATATACGATGAAACTTTTTTTACGCGGATTTCATTATTTTTACACGGCACCGCGCAAAAAAAGTATTTGTTGCGTATTATATATTTTATGATTATATTCGAAATTCGGGCTAGTTTAAAGAATTGGGCCGTCAATGGGTCAATCGATCGGTTGTGAATGAAGCACGTCGTTGGGCCGTGGAACGCGGCTGGCGCCTCCCGGCTGCGGCCCGCGGAGACAAAAATAAACCAAGCGCGATTTTGCCTTCAGTTGCGCTAAGCGGCCCTGCGAAACCGCCGGCGTCGCACACGCACACCTAAAACACCTAAAACCCGAAAAACCCCAATCACGAAAAATATAAACTACCGCATCCAGCACGCCGTCTCCCGGTCTTACGCGCTACCGAAGCCAAATTTCGTGCGCAAATATTTGCGATCATCTGTGTACCAAAGGTGCGACCGCAGTCTGACAGTCGAAGAATCGAAGGCCTCTACCACTGCAGCCATCTCGTTCGCTCGCGAATCCACCGTCGATGCGTTCGCCTACACGCATCTCGTTCTGCGATTATACAATATACCGGTTTAATACACGTGTGCGTTTATTTATCGGGTAAAAAAGGGGTTAAGCCGTGTTTCGAATTATCAGTGTTTGAGTTGTGATACGGCTGAGGTATCAGTGCGTGAAGAGTCGCGTTACCAGAAACCTTGGAACGGTAAGAAAAAACTGTATCATTATAAAATAATAATAATAAAAAAAATGTATCATTACGACGCATTAAAATCCCATTTGTTAGCCCGGTAATTCCCTTTGAACCCGTGGTTAAAATATCTCGACAGCCGAACGATACAACCGGCTTGCATTCCATATACGTGCCAATCATTCGATATTAACAAAAAAAAAAAATGGCAGACTCGTGGGATGTTGTAATGTGGCGAGTTGATTGAAACATATGACAGAAACCTTGAGTGCCAACCTTGAGCATCACTTAAATAATGTTAACCATTGCGATGGATGTAACCCATGTGAATATTCATTAATATTTTTATTCATATTATTAAATATTGTGTTAATTTAATTATTTCGGTTGTGTATATTTCCCATGAAAATATTTTAATTGTGTGTGCAGCGATTTCTGTTGTCGAATGTGGAAATATTTAAAAAAATCCTTTGAGGAAAAACTGCGCGCTTTTTTTATTCTGAATTTTCCTCATAATTTAGCCGTGATACGAACCACTAGGGAAAAAACGTTAATTCGTAGGTTTGCTTCCGTAATTCGGCTGAAGTATTTCGCAATTTTCGCACAACGTATTTCGACCAAATATCGTTAGATGACACTGTTATTTAATAATAATATTTTTTTTTAAAAAAAAAAATACGTATAATAATAAACATTATGAATGCGATAGCACGTGACATAATTAAATCTGCGACAATGTCAATAATAAATGATTTTAATGTCAAATCCGGATCAGCGTGGGGGAAATACCGCAAATCTTGATAAGAATCGAATCCTGCTATTTATTGCACAACGCGTACGCAACGCTCGCCTACGTCACGTCACACAACTGTAAACGTGACGTAGCGTGACGTCATCGACAAGATTTACTATCGTTATGTAAATTTGAATACCAGGTCATAGTGTCAATATGTGCCAATTTGCACCGCTCAACGAGTACATATGCATAATCGGATCGTTTTTAAACATGAATTATGGCGAAAAAATGCAAATGCCACGCTTTTTGCGAATCATACGTCACTTTTTGCTATTTGATAATAGATGACACTGTAATATTATTAAAAATATATTTTTTGCGACGGGATTTTTTTGCGCTCGATTCGCTGATTGCTGTTTTGTGAGGCGATAAATTAAGTTGTTTGGACGCTTAAGGTATTCCCCGTTTAAATTACGTATTGCCGGCACGAAATCGGTCTAAAAAGTGAACACGTTGGAATGATCAAAATAGTTTTTATCCGGCATGTAGGAAGTGAATTTTATGATTTTTTCGCTATCAAAATGGCATCGGCCTCTTGATCTTCAAGTCAGAGGCCACCTTGATCCGATCAGATAGCGTTATTGCATACATATTGCGCTGCAAGTTCATTGCTATACATATTTTCAACGATATGATAACAAACTCATTTTTAAAGAGTATCATCATAAATAAAGTGAGTCAAGCGACCACAGACATATCCATCCACCAGACATCAGTGGACGCCGACACTGAATCATCATTGGCATCGAAATAATTCGCAATGAATTAAATAACAACATGATTTACATTTCATAATATTCAATATCAACGGGGAAAACTTACAAGGTAAATTTTATATTGATCAATTGCAGATAACGTCATCTATTAAATGTCAACGTACATTCGCATTTGACACAAATTTCATCCTACAATTCGCTTTATAAGGACGAGGATACTTTTTTAAAAATAATTACTTATTATATTTATAAACAATTATATGAAGTTGTTGATTTTTATTGCACATTAAACTTGTGTTCTTAATAGGGTGTATCATTGTTATTGTTGATGGTATAATCATCAACACTTAAATTTTAATAGCTTTTAAATAATTTATAATTTTATAATGCCAGAAATTTACTATATATATATATAAACATTTTTATTATCAGCATGTATGATCATTAATCGATAAAGCGATATATTTTTTTATAAATATTGCATATTTCAGATGTATCATTGTAATTGATAAAGTAACTGAGTGTGTAAATATTATTAAATTTAAAAATGTTTGCACTATCTAATGATTTAATTAAAGCTTCAATACTTTAATGCTTGAATTTAATAATTAATTTTCATTTAATACTAATTTTTAATTACTAATTTAGATAATAATAATTAAAGAAAGGTACTTTTTTATGTATTTTATAGTTGTATTTTAAATACAGGTATAATTAAATTAATCATAATTCTGATTTGTATTACCCAGATTTATTTAAGAAAAGAAATGATAAAAATCCTTGAATTATTAGATTAGATTGAAGTTAAATAAGGTTAGTTTAATGTGAATAAGGTTAGTTTAAGGTAAATAAGGTTAGGTTAGGTCCTACCTAACCTGACCTAACCCTGTTCAGCTTAACATAACCTTACTTAGCTTTACCTAACCGTTA
>JAGXCT010033004.1:0-18785 GCA_022495035.1 Philopotamus ludificatus | reverse complement strand
TATAATTATAGAGTTCAAAATAATTACAATTACTTTTTAGATTCAATTTAAATTGGTTGTAAAGTTTATAATTAATGGATATCGCATATTAGAAGAAATTGTCATTTGAAGAGAATAAAAGAAATATGTTATTTATAATTTTATAGTAACATATTAATTCATTTTAAAGATATAACAATTACAATCCTGACTTTATTAGCTATACGAATAATAATAAAATATTTTAAAAATTATTAGATACGTCGGAGATATCTTTAAAAAAAATCCAGACGGCTATAATATATTTTTTTAATGGATTTGAATCAATAATTGACTTTATGAAGTTACAACTCAAAAAAAACTTTATATCGTAAAGAATAATATATTGATTTCCCATATTTTCAGTATCAATATATAAAATTAGTGATGAGACCCCGACTCACATGGTCTCAATGACCATTAGAGAGTCTGGTGAGGTCCTACACACTCAGCGAGTGAGTGTCTCGTGGCTGGTAAACGATGATGATGATATATTGAATTTAAATAATAAATCATTTGATTTATACATTAGAATTAAAACATTAAGACATCCAAATTATGGAATAACGAAGAAAAAGGATATACACTCATTTCTTTTTTTACTAGGTCGATACGATAAGATTCATTCCCTAAATTAAAAATGTTATTCCTATCTATCACGGTGACTCTAAATCATCTGCGTCATCCGAAGGGGGTCTATCAGATACCCCAAGCATTTCACATCAAGATATCGAAAAATAATTCATCATTACATCTTGACATTTTTTTAAAAATGCTTAGTAATTTTGTTGATATTTTGGATTTTTTAACTACAACGAGCTCAGGCTCTCGCAGCACGTGTTACTCTTATGTTTCACTCGCACTCGGCACATCGTATCGGATTCGACCAAGAAAAACACAGCGAATATTGTTGTCTTTATTATTTTTTCGCAATTGCAGACAATAAAGGACAATGATTATTTATAATATTTATTGTTTAGACATTTTTAGACAGATATAAAATGTTTGTAATAAGGATTTATCTTAAAAGAATTATTCGAGAAAAATCATACACTTGGGTTACCCAATATACCCCATCGGCACATCTAATATTATGGAATCTAACAAAGCTTGATGTATTTTATTACTGTTCTGCTGAATTGCTGAACTTGCTGAATCTCTTATTATCAGGAAATCTGTTATCTACATCTGTGGTTTTGGTTTAAAAACTTGTTTTTACAATTCTTGATATCCTACTATGCCTTCCCTGTTTTCGGACGTGGATGATCTACGTGACCTTGATTTTTCTCCAAATAATTTTCTGTTTTTGACGAGCTGCAACAATTCTGGAGCTCCCAACTTATGTTCGAACTGAATGGACATAAAACTTCTCTCAGAATCTCTTTTAATATCAAATTTATATATTATTTTTAATAAATGAAATGAAAATTATTATAATTTCATTTATTGTTTCATATAAGAAGACTTGTGTTGACATGATTTTGTCTCATTTAGACGTCAGTCTGAACAACACAATGATTAATACCTCATATTTGACACAAACCACTAATGAACACGCCACGATCCTCTTGTCAGTGAGTTTTTAGCGTCGCAGAAACTAACGCCGACACAAGACACGTCTGCAAATTAATGGATTGGCTCGACACATCGACGTCCACTTTTGCGAAATCCGTACGGCGGTTTGTCTGGTCCCTAACCCTGACTATTCATTCACACATCGCAATAATGGGGCTAGTGTTTATCGAGATTCGGGAACAATGGCTAGGGTCGGAGTTTGCAGCTTCGAATTAATTTCGCGCGTTGCTCTCGCCCTCTTTATGCTCGCTGGATATACTCCCTGCGAAAGTTTCCTAGCTAAAAGTTATTTTAGTGAAATTTTGCGCAATCGAAATTGAACAGCTCTCTCCTTGGATCCTTGACTCGTCGTAGCAGGTCAAACAGCGGCGCGATAACGCCATTGTGCGCATGCTGAGCCGAACTGCTGGAAATTTTAAACTTATGCACACAGCAAAGCTCGACGGTGTTTGCATAGGCGTTTTGTGATTTCAATTAATTAATTAAACACAAAAAAAATCTCATTTTTCACCTGGCATTTGAGCAATGGCCGAGCAGATGGCACGTTGGCTCGGCTTTATAACACGGCAACGACTTGATGACATTATTAGGGTCTAAATTATGAGGTTCGGCTCAAACAAAAGAGTATGCAGTGGTTCGTGACAGGGCTTCATTCCACCTGCAATTTGTCTTGCATAACGCACGCCATTGTGGCGTGTCGGCCTTTTTGTACAAATTGATTATTAGCGTGGCATCGCGGAGACGCTAAGTGAGGACGCCGTTTTGGTTTACGCGCAGCGGCAATTGCCTAACAATTAGCGGTCCTCCCTAATTGGGGTCATATGTGTCACGTGACCAGCAATGACCGTTGTCTTCTGTGTCAACAGTGTAATGTGCCTAGTTTTTTTTCTTTATCATTTCATTAAGTACTAATCTATCTAGATGTCTCCAATAAAATCCATTGCATTCTTCGATTCTTCAAACACGTGGCGAGAACATATTTCTTTATTATATTCTATATGGTGCGAACACGAATCGGATCTACAACGCGGCGCGATTGACATTCATGGGCGCGATTTTTAATCGAGTATACAAGCAGATTAAATAGATTAAGTGTTGGTTTTTTGCTCTAAAAACTAGTTCACAAACATAGCTAATATTAAATTAACAAGCAATCCCAACAACGTTAAAAAATCACTGTAGGTTTTTAAGATGTTTTAGGGCGTATATTCAAGGTGTGCAAGGTGTGCGCCGCACACCCGCAAAATATAGAATATGAAAAATATCTCTAAGGTTTGAATATTTAATATTTAAAGTATTTTTGTAAACGGCCGGCAGGATATCGTATACGCACGTGAATGTATTGGGCAAGTCGTTCGCTATGACCGCTGCATGACCTTACACTTGCGCAACCGCATACAGTACCGTCGCCTATGTATGTAGGTACGGCTGAAGGCGTGCTACTCAAGTCGCGTTACCATCTGGTTCACTTTGGATCTCTCGATCTCGGGTTGCTTAATACAATACTCCGAGAGCGCATGCACCAACTGAATGCCGATTTTTTGCAATGTCAAAATTATAATACTTCCATATAATACCTCCTAATGAATGAAAAATATGCTTAATTTAAAGAAAATTTTCGAATAGTTTAATTAAAAATCTAAAAAAAATTATGAAACATTGTTTGATTATTTACGTTTAAAAAACGAGCTTACCGTTATTTATTCATACTCCGAAATTTCAAAAATTCTCCGTTCTTGAATTAGTAAAGTTCATGGATAAAAATAATCTTAAGTCGAAGTTTCAAGATGTTTATTAACTAGGAAAACTAATTGTAACTATTCCAAGTACCACTGCGTCAATATAAAGACCATTTTCTGCTTAAAAAGAATTAAAACATGCTATCGAAGCTCACAATGTCAGGAAAGACTAATATTAAAGGAGAAAAAACAACTAAATTAGAAGGGCCTACTTTACGATAGTGTCATTGATTTTTATTTTGCAACTAATATCACTAGATGTCGCCACATCTTTTAAGAGCTAGAGTGTGATTAGGGCTATAATAGCGATAATTTTGATTGTATATTTTAATGTTATTAAAACTTGTAAGCTTTTATTTATTATTGTTTTAAATATTCAACCTATGTGACCCGCCACATGGATTTAATAAAAAAAATATAAGAATTTTAGTATTTTAATATTTTAGCATCTAGATTCTAGCTAATACTAAAATTCTTTACATATATAAACGCGAGTTCTTCGATTATTCAAACGCGTAGCAAGCACATATTTCATCATGATATGATACGAACATGAATCGGATCTACAACGCGGCGCGATTGACATTCATGGGCGCGATTTTTACTCATGTTTACAAATAAATTAAATGGATTTCAGTGTTAAAATTAGCAATCTCTTCTACTTCCTTACCTGTGTTCAATTTCTTATCTAATATACCCTATCGGCACTTCTAAATTAACAAAAAAAATCCTAATATGTATATAATATTTATTTAGAGATATTATGTAAAGTATGATTAGAATCGTTGCGGCTAGAATACATTAGAATATACAAACATAATAAAATTCACTATTATAATGTTTATTAATCCTAACATTATGATAATAAAAATTAAAAATAGCAATAAATTGGATACGATACTTATATGAAAAAACACATTACTATAATCTCGAAATAGTATTTTATATATTATTTAAAGATATTTCGAATAAAAAGTCGTTTAATTATGATTGTGCATGTACAGCTACTTCACCTTGTGTGTCATTAGTAGTTACTTAGAGGTTGACCTGGCCCATCAGACATTCCGAAATGTTAAAAAAGTCTAAATTGCAAAACACTTAACAAGGGTTCATACAAAAACACTTAATACGACTCATTAGAATACAGTGACGGGACGGAGTTCGTAATAGAGCTTTAATTCGAGTGCAAAAAGCTGAAATAAATAAATTTCTTTAAATATCAACGTCTGCTAGATTGATCGACGCAACACTCTCGTTGCATTCACACGAAAGATGACTCACGGTTAATGCACATACTGCGTAGGCAACGTGACAGAGAGACATTAGTAATGTTAAATAAATAATATTTAAAATAAATATAGATATCTCGAGTCGATTGCATTGCCGAAATTAATCATTTTGTCATCGCACCAGAACAAACAGAACAATGGACTAATGCAAGTCATGTAGATGATGGTCTTTTTCGACAACTCATTTCCTCGAGATCCCCCAAGCTACATTCGAAATGGACGGTTCTAATAACGACCCGAAAAAAATATGAAACTAATTTTTAATTACACATCCACGAGAATACAAATAGAGGATATACACTAATTTAATACGTGCTCAATTAGCCACGACGATTTTAAAATTATTCTCTCGATACTTCTCATGTTAAATCGATATATGAATTCCATAATAATTAATAATATTTTTTTTATTATATGGCATTGCATCTGCCCGGGTATTGCATATACCTGGGAATGGTCAGGTGAAGACTTTTGTTAGATGGATGCCGGATGATGTTGCATCTTACCACTAATTATATAGCCAACATCGCAAGGACTATTCATCTCCATAAAGCTGTAACTAATACACACACGCTTTTGATGGAATGCCATATCATACGATACATACCGAGAAGGATAATCACAATTAAAACGATTGCTTTTTAATTGTAGATTTTCGAGTACGATCGTGGGATAAAAATATATAAAAATTAATATATACCAAGCTTTGCCAATATCTCATATGGCCATATTTTGAAGTACGTATGCATTATTTCCATTGAATATATTTTTTTTTCATCTCAAGTGCACGTCTGTTTACATTTCACCCAAAGTCCATTCGAGCGTACGTCCAATCCCTCTAAAAAAAATATTTGTATGCACGCATACACATCAAGATGCATTATTGAAGCATGAAATATTGGCAGAGTGCAACAGAGCAATTACTCGGGCCAACGGTCGCACTGAATGGGTGTGACGTCATTAATTTCATTTCGAAATTTTCATGAGGGCGAGTTAAAATTTCAGCGCGTGGCGTGACACCTCGGAATTTAGCAAATGCAGTCTGGCATAGAATTAAGTCCAAGACTTTGCGTTATTGAAATTTTTAAGCTCGTTCAATGTATCATTCCAATTTGATTCTGGCGCGATAAGTCTGAAAGCGTTGAACTTTTCGGTGCGGTGCTTTTGAACTTTGGTTGACGTGCAGCCGCTCAAATTAATATGGATGAATGCAATTCAAATACATATTTCATATTTTATTGCGATATACGAAGAGAGCGAAGGAATGGAATGGTCAAATAATTGAAAGAGTGCTTTTACGGTGTAATATAATTTTGTTTACCAAACAATTTTGATATTTATAGAAATATAATTCTAGATTAAATGCGGTACATTAATGTTTATCTTTATTCAATTTAATCTCAGCTTGAGTGTAATTAGTTCACGAATTATTAGAAGTCGAATTTCATACAAAAATCTGTATCTCAGTCAATATGCCACTCTCGAATTGCATCTCACACGTGACGTGAGGGCTCCCCTTTCGTGTCCATACCGTGGGGACCCAAGCTGTTTTGGTATGCGGTTTTTTGTAAAGAGTTTCCCTCTCTTGGCCATTGCTGGCATTGGACGTGTATCCTCTATCCTGTTAGTAACGGATTTTACCCTCTCAACTGTGTCCAGGCATGTAGAAGAGGGTTTGCCTCGGTATTCGTTTTTCTCTTCATATATAAATACATGAATATTCTATTTCAGCTCTCTTCCATAGCATTAAAATTGATGGTCAGCATCTGATTACATTTTTTTTTTATATTACAGTCAGCATAACCCTACATAGAGTTGACTAGGGGCCCAATTGAACTTTGATTAATACCCAACAAAACAGGGCAAAAATATGTACATGTTAGCGTACACATATCCTTGTGTGCATAAATAAATCTGATCTCTAACGGATTTCTCACTACAAAGCCAGTATACTCTGGGAAGGAAAACCCTAGTCTGTTGACAAATAATTGGTCTAGTCTCGATACTATCGCTCCTCTTCCTTCTTTCTAGGGGACTCCTCTCTGAGGAGGTCTTTCCCATGATGAAATGATTACTATTGCATGACAGGGCTAATAATCACTTGCGACCGGCTACTTGCGACTCATTTTGGGCAGATGTGCATATGTATGCCTGTGTATATATACATAGGCGTGTGTGTGTTGTCGCTTGCTACTTGTCACTCGTGACTCGTTAAAAGCAGATAACGCCTTAGAGAAGAGAACAAACGAATACCGAGGCAAACACACTCTTACTTGCCTGGACACAGTCGAGAGGGTAAAATCCGATACCAATATGGTAGAAGATGTACGTCCAATGCCAGCAATGGCCAAGAGAGGGAAACTCTTTACAAAAAACCCCATGCCAAGACGACTCGGGTCCCCGCGGCATGGACACGAAAGGAGAGCCCTCGCGTTACGTGTGAGACTCAGGTTCCTTTGGCCTCGACTAACATGCGAGAGTTTGGTAAGGTCCATGCTCCCAGCGAGTGAGAGCCTTGTGACTGGCAAATGATGATGATGATGATATGCAGATCCATACATACATCTGCCCAAAACGAGTCTCAAGTAAGAAGACGTAAGTGATTAATTACCCTGTCACGCAAAAGCAATCCTTTGATCATAGGAAAGCCTATTCAAAGAGTCTCCTAGAAAGAAGGAAGAAGAACGAAAATATTCAGACTATTCCATAATAGGGTTTTCCTTCCCAGAGTATACCTACTCTGTGGTGAGAAATTCGTTAGAGACCAAATGCGTCTCTAGATATATCGGTTAAAATTTTGGTTGGTTTGGTTTATTAGCTAGATATTGCTAACCATTAAAACTGATAATAGTGAGGTAAAACGGCATGATATAATAATTGTGGATTATGTTTCTAATAGTATATATTTTATTTAACCCTGTTGATTTATTAATAATGTTTGTAATTTGTGAGAAGGATGTTATTCATTCTGATGGGTTTTTCATCTGTCAGTTTGTAGCTACCTAGCTAACTAGCTAGTAGCTAGCTAATTCCATTACTGATTAAACAAAAGCTTCCTTTATACCTTTAGTATATCTTTTTTAACTCCTTGTTTTTCTGTAATTCAATCTCCCTAAATCGCAATCAATTGTTTGTCAGTTCCTTAAGGTTATTTTCCTAAAGTAAAATTACGTCTTCATTGTCAACTTCTTAGAGTTATTGTAATATAATAGCTATCAGAGACCATTCATAGATGATGGCGTTTCGTTCGACGATTCTTATGAATTATTTTTATTGCATAATAGATGTCGAAATTTTTCCAAAATTCTTTCAATGTCCGATTTTTCTCTGTTCCAGAATTTGCTTATACAAAATTGCTTAAAAAAATCAAAGCGAAAGAGAATCCTTTGTGTTTTTTAGGTGTTATATATAATTAGAAGGGTAATTATCACATTTATTTTTGTCTTATTCGTAGACATTAGTAGCCATATTAAACTCTTACTTTATTTTTAGTTTTGGTGTGTTTATCGATTTTTACTTGTAACGAATATAGTATATTTGGAAATAATTTAAAGCCAAAAACAATACTAATATAAAGTCTCAGCTTCCGTATTCGGCAGACATGGGTCCTGCCACTTTTTTTTAATTTTACAAATGTTGAATTAGTTTCAAGAGCTTTCTGCATACTCAGAAGGAGTTGTTAATGAAATAATCTTTCACTAATTCTATCTCTATTCAGCGCTTCGTAAAATTTATATTTTTTATTCTGCACAAGAACCGTAAAATTATCATTTTCAGCTATTTTGTGCTAATAATACACATAAGTGACAATTAACACAAATTTTCGTATTAAATATATATTCGTTTCAGAGACATTTTCATATGTAATAATGCATACAATAAAAATAATTAACGCAAGAAAATATAATATAATATTCATTAAGAAATTCACACTATAATTTAAGATGCATTTTCTAGACCTAAATTTTCAGAACTTCAAAGAACATTTACATAAAACGAATTATATTTTAAAAATAAATATTTTCATCCTACCTTTGTAGAATCGTATTTACGTATCTGAAATTCCAGTTCATTTTATTACATTAAATACCCGCATTTACGTTTTTATTTTCTGCAATTTACATCTAAAATATTAAAATTTAAATAAACTCTGTAGATATCAAAAATGTAAAAATTGATATCATGGTGGAGTTTCCAATGAAGAGGTAAACTCTGATTTTCTTAATAAGGATAATTCTACGTCAGTTCCCTTTAAAAATGTATAAACGGGGTTTCACAGTGTTTACAATGACTACAGCATTTTAATATTTGACTCACGATTGATTTTCTTGTCCAGATAGTCTTTCTAATGTATTATAAATAAATTGCATAATATAATAAAACCTAAAAAATATTATAGCGATCGATTATCATCATCTTGATAGTAAATTTAATTATCTGTAGTCCGAGCTTGCGTCATACTGAACTGTTTGGCGAATTAGATCAGCCATTTTCTCAGAATTACTCGTGATCAGTGATTGAAGATCTTCGATTTCAAAACTCAATTATAATAAATAAAAATGTAGATTAAAATATATTTTTTTATGGATAATGGCTGCATTATTTATTTATTTTTCTTAATATCGAGATCATAATGGATCCGTTGAAAAAAAATTGACCTCTTCAAGTGCACCTGGATTCGTGCTATACATTTCTACTCTATATAACCACTTGGCTGTCAAAACATTTCGGTTCACACAGCAAATTTAGCCGAAGAAAAATAAAGAAGTGGATATCGTATTAAGCGATCTCTATGCATTTAACCCACTTAAGATTTCCTCAAGATTGCATTGAATCGCTCGGCGATAAGGCACGGGACACAAAAGACAGGTAGTGAGTCGTAGAAGTCCATTGTGAAAGCAGAACAACCAAAAAAAATCCGACATTGTGCCAAAAATTAATATGGAATTAATTTATTAATAATGGAAAATTGTTTTGGGCGCTTGCGAAAACACACACAGGACCTTGTCTGGAGGTCTAACCGACTGCTGGACCATATATCATGGGTGTGAACAATGCCAAACCAGACCAGACGGGCTTGCTTTTCAATCTGGTTTAATTTTAATCAAGTCATTTAAAAATTAAGCACGTATTCACGAAACCATGAATTTTATGAAAATAATATTAATTTTATTATTTATTATTTAAATAACATCGATAGTACGTCAACCCTTTTTTCCATGTGTACATAGTTTGAATGGTTCTCATATCATCCGCCATAGACGTATTTCATAATACATTATTTTAATACCCGTAAATAATTTTGATTGACAGCATCTAGACCTAAAGGTCCGGATTATTCATCCGGTTGTTTGGTATTTTTAATATTTCAATAATACATTCTTTGAATTCATTCCGATGGTATTTTCGATGCGTAGACATCGTCTCATTGTTGTCAAACGTATTGCGAAATAAATAATAATTGTACAACGAACATTATTAATTAATTAAAACTTTTATGTAGTAATGAATTGAGATTCGAATCTGAATGTTAATTATTTTTGGGTAATTTTATGCTTCGTAACTGTGACCGGTCGTGCGTTATACCCCCGTTTATTTATTTTTAATTGCATAGTATATTACGTATCTAATATATTTTCTTGTATTGAATCGTAATTTTATTTGAATGTTACACGTTGGCAGCTGATGATGATGATGATGGCTCTCGTTTGTTCAGTTCTACATGACGAATTGAATTGTGTTCGACGCACAATGGACAGCGAGTAAATAAAAGTCCCGAAGTAAAATTTTTGCATTGTCATCGAGAAGCCAGCACCTTGCCTCTGCCAGACAATGGAGTCGTGAAAAATTTCTTGGGCAAGTTTTTGAGGCTTCAGCCTCAGATAATGCAATCAATGGCCGCAGAACAAACCGTCGGCAAACAGACGGGGGCGCTGCTGCTCCTCTCCAATACGGAATCCATTGATATATCGAACCGTGTTGAATTTTATTTGAAACGGTGAATTGGGATTTAATTCATGACTGTGAGGGATTCTATGGATGTTAGTAGTGATTTCCATTATCTCGATTTTATTAAGATTTTTTCACTCAAACTTTGTATAAATTGATTTATTTTTTTAAGCTATACATATAAATCTGGTGTTAAAATTTAAAATACAAAAGCCGTTATTTTTGAGAGTGATATAATTCCATTTATTTACTTTATGCGATAATTAGAGGTCTAGCAAAAGCATAAAAATATTGGCACAAGTTAATCAATTCAGGTATTTTTTCAAGTAATAATTAAAAATATAAGAGAAAATTATTCATTTTCAATAAAAACAAATTGTGAAAAATATATAACCGAAAACACACATGTAGGTAAATGAAATTTAATTTATTAATTTATTTAGGTATCTCAGATACTCCAAGCATTTCAAATGAAGATATTGATGAACTCATCTTCATCAATAACTTGACATATTTTTTAAAATAAAATATTCACGATATGCTTCATTATTTGGTGGATATCTGGGATTTTTTAACTAATCAATATGATATATAAATGACAACGCAGACATTTTTAGACAAATATAAAAAGTTTGTGGCATGTGGGATTTATATTAAAAGAGTTATTCGAGAAAAATTAAAAACTTACACGTACTCAATATCGGCACGGTTAGCTTAATTTTAATTTTCACTCAGCATGGTGAAGTAAATATGGTGAATCAGGTCATACATTCATAATTTCTCTATATTATTATTTAAATTCCGCGTTCCATAGAGATTTTATAAAAAAGTATACTCTGCATTATTTATAAACCATAAGCAGAATATCTTCCACCAATGCATAATTTCTTCGTCAGTATTTTTTTTTTTACTATTTTGAGGGATTTGATTGAGATAAAATATTAATGCTCTATTTAATATAAAAGAAAATTAATTTATTGTACACCATTGACAGTGAGATTTTGAAAATAAAAAGACAATATCTATATCCATCTAACCCTAGGTTCCCAAACTTATTTGACCCATGGCTCCCTTTTCAGACACAAAATTACAAAAGTTATTTAATACAAAAAAGGTATTTTTGTATTAAATAAAACCGAAAAATGCAGTCAACTTATTTTTTATATACTTACTTATACGTGTTTTAAATGAGATACGCTGATACTGAAATTGTTGAGTAATTAATAATTATTAAACAATCCTAATGAGAAAGACGAATCTGATGTACTGTTACCAATATTTTCATATTTTGCAGCTTATTTATTTGCAATAAAATTTCATCAAAAAATATATTCAACTACGAGAGTATTGTTTTAATTTAGAAAGGTGCAGAACTTTAATTGGCGCCTATTTCTCCCCCCGAAAACCAGAAAAAAAACATTGGCAATCTATTATTTAACAAATTTAAACAAAGAGCCCCGTAGCGAAAAAAAATGATGTTGATAAAAAAAATGAGTGCATGGCTCCTGATTTTGTTAACTGCTGTAATTACGTATTACAATGCTAAATGTTGTCGATGAATCACGTAATGCACTGCTAATATATTTGACACCGACTTTTTCAACTGACATGATATTATTCAAAGGAATTTCCTTTTCTTAAAAAAACTCTTATCACGTTGAATTTACATGTACACACATCTTGTAAATACGGATTTTTAAAACTCTATAAGGATATAAATATTAGCACCTCATGCCCTTTTTTTTGTTTCCCAGGGCTCCCCTACTCCTTTTTTTCGGAATGGAGTTATACCACTTTCGAAAACACCGGCTTATTTGTTTTAGAAAAAAGAATATAATGTACAATACAATACAACAAAATACGTTTCTTGAATCATTACCAAAAAATAGAATATTTGTAAATTTTATTTAATAATTTAATTATTAAATATATATGAGAGTTTGTAACAAAATATAAATTTAGCATAAATCACTAGATGAACTAAAGATTTTTATATTTGAAATTATTTGATTCTAATAATAATTCTTGAAAATAAATGATCGTGTGTCAAAAACTAGTATGTTTGAAATAATATTTTTTGGAGAAATTAATGGTTTAAATTTAAAATGATATAGCTCTGATACAACTTGAGAAAATCGAAGATGATTATTAATCAATGAGATATCTGATTATCTACATAATATATCTGTTTGTATTTAAAAACCTAAAATCGCATCGTATTTAATTGATATAAATTTATTTATTTAAATCAATTTTATTTTAAAATATCGTAAACAGTAATGTTTACAAATCTTTAACTAATACGATCAGTTTATAAAACCCTGTGATTTTTTTATAAAATAATTGACAATTGTAGCAAACAATTATAGCATTTAAATAATTTGATGCAATGTATTTTTAAAAAATCTCAGAGTTCTAAACATATTTTTTTTTAGGAAAATATTATATTCACAATTATAAAAATATATTTCATTAATAAATGAATGCAATAATCTCCGTGCGAAATTAGAATAAAATAAATACAAACATGGGCTATTTGGGTGGCATTGCGAATTTTGAATATTCATTCAATATAAATTATTTTTAACACCTGGCACATAACTGCTCATATGAAAGGAATTGCTCTACCTTGTGATCTCTATATTCTCTGGGTCGTAAATTGAGATGAAGAAAAAAATGTCCATTTATAACAAAACTCAGTTTGTCAACAATGGAATCCATTGTCACGGAATAATGTCAAAAATATGTTTAACGATGCAGAAAATTATCATTTTCCACTTAGTCTTCATGTATTAGCTATTTTTATAAATAAATTAATATTTTTATTAAAAAAATATAAATATTTATTGCGGAATGAGCATCAATTTGGCGTTGTGCATTTAACCAGGATCCATCAGCAATTGAAGAGGTGTATTATCGTCAAAAGCAAACAGTCCGGGGAGCCTGCGACAATGGCGTCCTCATAATAAAATGTAACTATGGCGCTGTGTATTACGATAGTCATTGTTTGCTTATAATAAAGGTGTTTTGGGGTGGCTTAGGGTCTCCACAATGGTCGACAGATTTTATTTTCAATTTTTGTCCCTTTTGCGAAACGCACCCGCCACACATCGGCGACTCGTGCAAGAGTAACCGTTTAAAAATAAATTCGTGTACGACGGATGTTTAATATGTCGCATTGTATGCGACGCCACTGTGTATAAAGATTGAATAGCTGTGTCCCAGAATGAATAAAGGAGCATCCGAATTGAAGCGATATATTATTGTTAGTAGGTCTGTGCCAACATGACAATGGCCATCGCCAAAAGACACCTTAACAACTATATAATACGAACGACAACAACGTATGTCGTATCTACCTTTTGCAACAGTTTGACGGATGAATAGCTACATATGTGCCATTCCCAGAGCTCCGAAAAAAAGGACATCTCCATTGGGGCGTAGGATACGTGGCACTTTTCACGTTAAATTATCGAATCATCGTCGCGGGTCAATCATCTTCATCACGATGACGAGGCGCCGACTAATGCAGACGTAAAAATTCCGATGCATTGGGAACACGCTTGTGTTATACTGGGTACTCAGAGAGTTGTATTGCATCAACATGCACTTGTGTATTGGCCCTGTCCTCGGATGATTTCTATTTATTATCATATTTGATCAACACTCGTTTAAAATAAAATATCACAATGAAAATATACATTTTTTTCTAATATAAACATCATTCTGTTTACGCGTATCTGCTTTGAATAATTTTATCTTAAATATTTTGATAAAAATATAATGCCAGATATTATGGAAATCTTGCTCATTATGCCAGTGCTTGGATAAAAAATATATATTTGGGTTTCCGTAAATATAATCATAATAGCATCTCGGAAAATTAAAATTATCACATTAAGTTAAAGTTGTAGGACCATTTTGTCTGAAATCGTTTAGAATGATAATGATGTGGCATAAACAGGATGATTTTTAATCAACTATTATTATATATAAATCAATTTATTCTATGGCTCTTTTACAAGAAAGAGTGTGTTTAGAAATTGTCAGCATTTAATTTAATCTTCAGTAGTTATTTATTATTTACTGTAAAGTGAACACCAATTAAGAATTTATTTATTTATACTTATAACAACGTTTTTTTCAAATATTTTCTTATAGGTAAGATACGTGGTTTGATTTTTCATGAATAAATTCTTATTTTTAACTAAAAACGTAAAAAACGAGTTCCACTGTATTTATTGCCGTGATTCTAACATTGAATTTACGTTTTCCCGCTAATTGCGTTTTTTTAACAATATAGAAATTTAAAAACTCACTTTCTGGATGGCGTAAAAATTTAAATACGGCCGTTTTTTTACGTTTTTGAAGGAGAACTTGATTTGTAAAAGGATGCATTTGATTTGTAAAAGGATGCATTTCATTTGCAAACGGGTGTATTTGACGTGAAAAAACTGTATAAGATATTAAAAAAATTGCATTAACTATACATTAAATGTTGAAATTTAAGTAATTACATTTTCGGCTCAATATCTTAAATAATAAAAGAGTTATGATTATTTTAATAAAATTAGAATAAAAATGAGAGCATATTAATTAATGGTCGATTTTAATCTGTCCCTATTTTTTGGAAAGCCTCAAAATTATTTTTTAATTCATATTGTATTTTTTAACAATTCGTTGGAACGTATTCATACTGTTGAAAGTTAAACATGTATCCATATTACTGTGAATAATCCTTTAAATCCAATCATAATAATATAATAAATTAAGTGAAAGCTAATATTTCTTAAACTATTAATAAAACTTTAATAAGACATCAAGCGTCAATGAATTTCGCGAGTTTTCATTGGCAAATTTTTGTTATCCCTGTTTATTATTCTTAATTTTTATTTATTATTAATTATATAGAACCCCTATTTTTATTGATTTCATCCCTAATTTTATAATTGAATGAAAGATTTTGTGTGGAAAAATTATTTCCCAAATATTATTGTTTTATTACATTTTGTATGAACTCAATATTTTAATTTGACAAATAAAAAATACTTCACCAATAGATCTATTGAATAAAAAAAATGTAAGAGAAGTAAACACTCAGCTAGTAAGTGTCTCGTGGTTGGCAAATGATGATATTTTTTTTATTTTTACTTATATTGAAACCCTACTTCTATTGAAATCATACCTAATTTTATAATTTAATACAAGATTTTGTGTAGAAAAATTATTTCCAAATATTCTCAAACTTATTACATTTTGTATGAAGTCAATACTTTAATTTGGCAAATGAAAAATGGTTCATCAAAAAATGGATTAAATACATAATTTGTAAAAAAAAGCATATATTTACATTTAAATATTATATGTCATCCATTTTATTGCTTTTAAATAAAACTTACGATAAAACGAGAGATGTAATACTTATTTATATTATTATATATTTTAAATTTAATATAAATTAAGAAAACCTTTAGATCTACATACGAATGCATGTACATATATATTTTTTTAATTACAAACGCATGTGGTTTCTAATCATACACCATCAAACTACACAAAAACACGAATTTAATTTAAATATTATTACTTCCATCAATTCCAGATGTTGAACATATATTTCTACCACATAAAAAATGATACGAATCATACGCGTTCAAGTAATGCGACGTGCGATGTGAGCCGAACCGACGATGCGTGCCGCCCGCACTCAAAGGGTCAAATACCTGGGCCTATTTAAATAATTAAAAAAAATAACTGACGTCTATTCCGATTTCTTTCGACGTTTGCACGTTAAATATTGGTAGTGTAAACATACCGAAAAGTGTGCATGCGACTAATTCATGCTAATTGCCCATTGTTTGTTCTGGGTTAACAATTCGTACGGCCCTCTTAACCCTTTGGCTGCCGCGGACGATTATGTACGCGACGCTAGTTAGACGTTCTTGCGTTTGACGGTGATGCACATTTTCGGTAATTGTTAATATTATTTTATGTCAGTGTCAAAATCAGAAGGAATCTGTTTGAGGCTCTCCGAAATCATATTATATATTAAAGCAGCTGCGAAAATTACTTTTAGGAGGGCTTATACAGACAGCGTCATTAAAATTCGCGAGTTTTTAAAACACAACACTTTATTTATTTATTAAAATATTTTTTATATGTTCATATATACATATCATCATGGCCAAAAGTATGCGAGTGTTTTGGGCTAATAATAACTTATACATATTGATAAATTAAACGTATTTAATAAGGGTAATCCCTTTGAGAAGGTCATTCCCATGATGAAAGGATTGATATTGCGCGACAGGGTTAGTAATCATCCTTCACTTGTGACTCGTTATAAACAGATAACGCCTTAGAGAAGAGAACAAACGAATACCGAGGCAAACCCCCACTTACTTGCCTGGACACAGTCGAGAGGGTAAATTCCGATACCATCAAGGTAGAAGATATACGTCCATTGCCAGCAATGGCCAAGAGAGGGAAACTCTTTACAAAAAAACCGCACACCAAGACAGCTTGGGTCCCCACGGTATGGACACGAAAGAGGAGCCCTTGCGTCATGTGTGAGACGCAATTCCTTTGGCCTCGACTGCCATTTGAGAGTCTGGCAATAACAGAATATTTTAAAACGTAATAATAGGAAAAAAAATAAAAAACATAAAATATTACATAAAAAAAAATTGAAGACTAACGAACCTAATGAACAAGATACAGAAGAAGTGGTTATTAGATTTATTATATTCAAATTAATTAGAGAAAAAAGGAGATAAGATAAGAGCTAAAGGTTGTTAAAAGTATGTTTTTAAATTAAGCCAAGTTGGAAATGATTTTAACTAAGTAGAGAAAGTTGTTGTTTGTGTTATCTTATTTTCTTTATTTTTGGTAGAAAGTAGAACAGTTTTATGTACAAGAATTATATGAAAGGATTAAGAATATATGGGGGTCATAGTTAGAGAGAAAGGAAATGGGTGGGTTATTTATAAATTTTGTAATGGTTATCGTTAAACGGAGTGGGATATATTATTTGATTAGGTCTTTAAGAGAGAGGATTCTTATTTTTAAATGTATGTGTTGAGAATAAACCAATGTGTATTTGTGATATTTATAATAATATAATTTTCATGAGGTCTCCAGAAGAGTGTTTTTTTTATCAAAACTGAGCCCATGGTACTTTATTTAAGAATTCTACGGAAAAGGGATTTTAACATTAGTCGAATTGATATTCTTTTAGAAAAGAAAAAATATTGCCTGTTTCTCTGACGAGTTGATGTGAATTACTCATGTGTCACATATTTGAAGTTTGTTTAAATATATTTGCAATGTTCTTTATTTGAGGATTTTTTATTTTTTTTAGAATCGGAGTATCGCTCGTCGATCGAGAACAAGAATGGGGAGAGATTCGATCCTTGAGGGACTTCAGCCGTAATCAGACGTATGGAGAAGTTAAACTCCAAGTTTACTTTGTAGGATCGAATTTTAAAAATGATTGAATGTATGGAAGGGGATTACCAGCCGAGAAAAGTTAAACAATAAGAACGTCGTGCCAGACCTTGATAAAGGCACGAGTGGTATCTAAGAAAAATACACCGGAAGGGTGTTTAAAATTAGGACCTTTTCCCATAAATTCAGAAACGCGAAATTTTTTTTACATTTTTACAAACTAAAGCATACCTTTATTTTTAGGTTAATTTTTATTCTTGTAAAATGTTATAACTCGTGTTCTTTTTGCGATCCACATTAACCTTGTTAATTGTCTCAAAAATACTTATTTATTTTAAAAATATATGTTACTTGCGTTCATTTTGTAAGTTATTTTAATAAAAATTAACTAGTGTAAAATCAGCACTTCTTCGGTTAATTAAATTTAAAAAAATATGACTGTAGTTCTTCATTAGGAAAAGTAAAACTTTCCTAAAAAATAAAATCTCAAAAAATACAAAATGCATTCAATTGTATTTGTTAAAAATATCTAAATATCTTATAAGTTGTAAAGAGTTCAATTGAATTTAAATGCATTTATATATATAGATATGATAGAGCATGAAATATCTGATCTTAATTAGAGCAATACAGCCGATTACGATATTTATTCAGACTACAAATTTACATAATTACACATCACGACCCGAATCGCGATAAATTCCTGGAAAATATATATGTACTTCGATAATGCAAGTTAACCGCGACTGAACTAAGTTAGTAGTCGGAT
>JAGXCT010033002.1:0-41095 GCA_022495035.1 Philopotamus ludificatus | reverse complement strand
TTAGATGGATAGGAGATAGGATTTTAGAAAAATGGAACTGCATAATATTCGGTTTTTCATATATTTTACATATAAAACATAATTTTCTTTTTTTTAAGAAACTGTTTTCCACCTTCCTTGTATTTTTCAAAATTTCAACAGCGTTTTTATTCTTAAGGGAAAGTAATAGGAAAGATCAATGTCTGGAAAATAAGAATGGTGTGCAGAATCTTTCGGTTTTACGCCGTGCCCATCAAGTCTGTTGGGGACCCTAAGTTTTTGATTTTTAATATTAATCTTACATGTCAAAAACTTTTTACGTTTGCCTAAAAAAGTCTAAAGAATTATGAAAAAAAAATAAAAACAACAATATTCTGTTCTATTGCTACACGGGTGCGATGTTATTTATCGCTCCATGTCAGATATGAGCGAGAAAAAACATTGCGCATTTGCAAGTGGGAGCGAGAAAAAATATCGTGCTGTGCTAGTTATGATTTTTCTACTAATATATATCACAAATAACTATTTTTCTACATAATCCATTTTTTTAAATGTCTAGGTATTGTCAAAGAATTCATCAATTCTTGACTTGAAACTTTTGGGGTCTATTTTAATACAAAATATGCCCCATCAGCCAGCGGCGTTGGTTTTGAGACATCGTTACAAATCGGTTAATGTATGCTATCCAGTGAAAAGGGTGGATTAGTTAAAAGTTCCAATCCAAGCTTCCTTATTTTTTCTGTGTTGTTTTTGCAGCCTGAGTCCTCCCGTTATCGTGTTAAAGAATCCTTTTTTGGTATTCATCAAATCGGATCGTTTTTTACAGTTTATAATTCCAGAAAAATTCGCCTACACATAAAAGAGGACCTTGTTGGTGATGGTTTAGGACAGGGGTTCCCAAATTGTGAGCCGCGGGGAGCCGCTCAAATTCTAATTCCCAATTCTCTAAATTTTTGCGCCATTTTTTTGCGCTCGCTTTTCTCAAGAAAGGTCAAAAATTTTGAAAAAAATCTGATGTATTAAGGGAGCCGCGGAAAAATCTGATGTATTCAAGGGAGCCGTAAAACGAAAAAGATTGGGAACCTCTGGTCTAGGACCTAGACCAGGAATGGTGAACGAGTACTCCGCATGTGAAATTATCGAACCCGCTTGAATTTTTAGATATGATTGTAAAAAAGCCTTTATTTAATAAAAAATAAAATGATTTTTAATCTTCCACTAATATCACTAGATGTCGCCACATCTTTAAAGAGCTAAAGTGTGATTAGGGCTATAATAGCGAAAATTTTGCTTGTAAATTTTAATGCTAAAAAAATTTGTAAGCCTGTATATAAACCTATGTGACCCGCCACATGGATTTAATAAAAAAAATATCAAATTTGACCTACTTGGAAAAAAGGTTCACCTTCCTTGACCTAAACCATCACCAACATCAAGACTCAAGGTGTTGGAACAGGTACTTCTCCAATAGAGAACCATTGTTTTTCGTACATTATTATGGTGTAGCATTTACGTCTCATCTCGAGTTACAATTCTCCGCAAAAATGGATCGAGATTTTTATACAAAGTACGCCGTTGATCTCCGTCCCCTTGAGGATCTTAAATTCCTTGCCAGTTCAATTTTCCTATTCGACGAAAATGATTCTAGACTGTAAACAGAAATGGACAGATAATCTTCAATGCTAATTCCTCAATTGTTTGACGAGGATCTGAATCCACCATCGCCTTTTTTGGGGTCGTCCTTTTCGTGCGATATCTTTGAGATTCGTATTTCCATTTTTAAACTTTTGAAACCACCGATGACACTTGTTTAGTTATAGTAAAAAAAACTACTCAAATACCTTACAAGGAAACCTTTTCTCTTCTTTCAAACATTTACCTTATAAACTCATTGTAATCCAATTGTAATGTTTAAAGATTACTATATACTTTTAAAGGGTTTTTTATTTACCTAACACTACTAAATATAACTATAGTTAGCTCTGACTTTGGGTAGAATAATAAATACTAATAAAAATGAATGTAATACATATTTTTAATTGGATACTTATTTAAAGTCCCATCCTTCAGATACGAAACTATAACTAGATCAGCTCGGAAAATAAAAGAATCGAATATACGTAGCTTTAGACCAGCGGCTCTCAAGTGAAATTTCACTGTGGCCGCATTATAAAGATTACCGGTCCTATAAAAAATGTCTCGTGGCCGCACCAAATCTGATAAAAATAGCAGTTGCATTTATTAAAAAAATGGATTAACTTATAAGTTTATATTCAATAAAATAAACATTTATTAATTTATCCTATAAAATATGAAAATAGAATAGCATAAAAGACAGCATATAAGAAGCAAATTATAGCTAGTTAAAAAATAAGTAAAAATAAAAATACATATAGTAAATATAAAAAATGAGAAACTTCAAAGAATATGTAAAATGAGAAAATGAAAATCAAAAAAAAAAGAACCTATGCTGTCATATATATAACATATTGGTATTTATTTATTTAAAAGTAACACAAATAGAAATTGTTCAACAGTTCTCACTTACAATGCAAGTCGCATTGCTGCTTCTAAGTTTACATCTGTCAGCTGGCTTCAATATTTTTTTTTTTAAAGTTTTCCACACTAAATGATCTTTCACAGTATACAGTTGTAGGAAAAATCGACAAAATTAATAAAGCAATTGTTGCTAATTCTTTATATTGACTTGATTCATGATCAACGTATAAATCCGACCAAAATTTTTGAACAGTATCATTGTTAAAACGGTCTTTAAGTACTTGATCATGACTGATTTCTAATAATGCATATTTTAAGTTAGCCCAGTTAATTAATTTGAATACTGAAAATGATATTAAACTTTTCTGTAGTGCTATAAAATTTTCATTTTTCATCATCTGAAAAGGGGAAGATATAAAAGTGACAGTTTTAAAAAAATTCAATTCTTCGAACCTTTTATCAAGTTTAAGATTTAGGATTGAAGACATATGTTATTTATGCTTTAATTTTAATTTAGAAGTGAAAGTTTAGTGTCTGCTAAAGTTGTATCTAGGAAATTTCGAAAAAAAATAATTTTTTACAAATTCATTTGTAAAGAATCAACTGTTGGTGGCCGCAGCAAAATCCTCTGGTGGCCGCACTTGAGAACCACTGCTTTAGACACATAGTACACGGTGTTCAAGAATCGTAGTATTTATTGCGTATTTTAAATAATAAAAAAAAATATTATTTTATTTTGAACCTGAAAATCATTTTTTTTCCTAAATTATTCAACTTTATTGAAAAAAATATAAAATGATAATTACTTCTCCTTGTCGAGGCGAAAAATCGACATTAATGTCGTTACTATTATTTTATTATTATAATTAATTTGTTGAGTACGAGGGATTGAAATACTCTGTATAGGATAAACCATTTGACTATTGAACACTTAATTGAAGGTGAGTCGACGACTCTAACTAATTAGTTGGTTCCCAGTAACGTCTAGGTATCTCTATACATATAGATCACTGATACTTGGCAGAAGCTCACAGAAAGTTTTGCCAGTTTATCGACAGTTTGTTAATTAACTGGAGGGACGAAGTAGACATTTTAATTAACCGAATATTACTCCGATATTCAAAATCAATTAAATTAAATTAAATATGCACAGCATAGAGTTTCAATAAAAAAATTAGCATAAAAGCGAAATCAATTTATTCACATATATTTTTAACTTTATAATAATGACAATTAATAAATAAATTATATTCTGCGATATTCTTCTACGACATCGAGACATAAAATATTAGCTTTCTTTGTTAAAAACGTCAATCTCACTTTATATGTGCCGTACATAAATTTGTTAGTTACTTGTCTAACAACAGTTTCCAAATTAAACTTATCAAACTTAGTTGTCCCCTAAATAAAATGCATATTTTAAAAATGGATCGCTATTAAATTCATAATAATTTTGAATATATACTTTTTTGATGATGCAACTAGCATCTGTAGTTTTAAAAGTTACAAAATTTTCAAAGAAGTATTTTCTAATCATATCAATGGCACAAGCATTTTGTAATGAGTTATCAATATATTGGACATATTTTCTGTTAGCATCCATTTTCCAAAATTTTGTTTTGTACTAAAAAATAATACACGTATTATCCATTATTATATATAGATTATTAATTTAATACCATTAAAGGTCCATCATCTTCTAGCACTCTTATATATCCATTTAAAAAATGCCTTGGATTTTCAATCATTGATAAATGTAGATTCGATTCAGTCCCATTTTTCTTTTTTGTACCTTTGCATAGTTTCATTGATTCTATATGCGTTGTAAATTCACCCTAAATATGTTAATAAATACTTATATAATATTTAAATAACGTTATAATAATAATTTAGAATATTTACAAAATTTTTCAGGGATCCATCACCAGCTGAAATTTTCAATAATAATATTCAATTAAATATCCTGTATATTGCATCGAAAGAATAAACAATTTTATATTCATATATATTAATAGCATAGTATATATATTCATTAAAAAATAATAATAGAGTTATGACAACTGATGATTTAATTAAATATCACATAACAAACTTAAATAGTTAATTTTCCTGTAGAACCGACACAATTGTAATTAACACTTGGCGATCATTAATTAATTTTGATTTAAGAAAAGCTTCGCTTTCGTTCGGTCTCTTTTAGAATTTATTTTATACTTGCCCTGCAAAATTATAAAAATATCATTATTTATATTTTCTATGTAAAATAGTTAAAAAATAAATAAATCACTAACAAATAAATTGTCTCCACTTCCAAATACAATTATTTTTATTAATATTAATATAATAGCCGATGCACACGTTACTTGCATCATTGTAATAAACCAGATTATAAAAATGCATTGAAATTTTTATATAATCGTTTAAATATAAACATGCGATATAATCTATATATCATTAGAAAATAATGATTCTAATCTATACAAGTGGTTTATTTTTTTTATGGATATCGCCGTTTACTAACGATTTAGTATAGCAATATAATCATCGTTAAGTTTCGATCAGGGAATATATTTTAATTATTATATTGAAAAACATTTTATCGAAATTTTAATATACCATTATGAAGTCGCATAAATCAGGTTAATTTTTCCTATTTTGATTTAATTATGATAATGATTTTTTGTTATAGTAACTTAATCCATTTACACAGTATTTGTCAAATAAAGTACTAATAATGATTACAGCACTTACTTTTTGTAATATATTTATATGAATTGATATCATAGTTTATTAATTTCTCTATATGGCTGAGATTCAGGTGAAAATATTTTTCTTTAGCCTTTAATTCTTTTAGTTATTGTAGTGTTTTTAGCTGTGCCATACAGCTACTTTTTATTTCTGCTAAAAAATGCATGAATTGGGTTGGAAAATTAAAATGTATTATTATTACAAAATGTTGTTTGACATATTATTATGCATTTAAATATAATATAACACAAACTAAATAGTTGATTGAAAAAAAAAGTATCTACCGTTTCGATGCCACGGGTCTGAGTAAGAATCGTGCTTCTGTGCCAAACTGTTTTTTATTGAATTATTTTTTTGCCGAGGTGATTTGTATACACCATTTAAGGCTATATTATATCATTTTCCTATACGAAATCTATGAAAACGTGTGAATTAGAATATGTTCTTTCATCTCAATAAAAAAAATAAGCTCGATTCCCTTTATTTTCATAATAATAAATCGAGCAAATGATCGATTTGCTCAAACAGATTGCGGCGGCCGGCCGACCCTCAGCGATTCACTCACACATGCTCACTGTCTTATGCTCCACTCGCCGGGGCTTGGCAACCTTTTTGAGATGTGCGTCAAATTTTCTTCGTCATTTAATTTGCAATAAAAGAGTATAAGATGTAAATATTTAAAAATAAATACATACTAAAAATCAAAAAGGTATGTAAAAGAATACAAAATATTAAAAATATGTGAATAAAATAATAGACAATATATATTGTTTAATTAAATTTAATTGAAAATCTGCTAGAGCAAGCGTTAGCAACCTTTTTTTACAACGGGTTTTTTACAAAGTTTAAAAAAACTCTATATTATCAAAATAAACCTAGTATAAAAAAATACAGAAATAAAACATTAAATAATAGAAATACTATACGAATATAAAACGGCAAAAGATATATATGGAAAAAGATTATCTAACCGATTCATCAGGGCAATTCATTACATTTCAAGTCAAGATATTGAGAAATTCTTGATCTTGATTAAAAAATGATCCTATTTTTGCGTGTTACAGGAGGGTTTTCCTGTATATTATAATATTCGCGGATATTTTTTCAACAGCATCTTAAATTCTATGCTCTATTTTTTTGTAAAAGCTCTGTTATTTTCGTTTGTTAGCGTTTCGTTTTGGCTAATACAATACAATTTTGGAAATAAATACATATATATATTATTAATAAAATATTTTACCGATTTGTCAGAGGGGCTCGAAACCAACCGCGTCGTCCGAAGGGGGTCTATTTATAATAGAAAATAGACCCCAAGCATTTCAACTCAAGATATTGATGAATTCTTCATAAATATCTTGACATTTTAAAAAAAATGGATTATTATAAGAATAAAAATAGTTATTTATGATACGCCTCAAAACTTTGTTGATATTTTGGATTTTTAACTAATCGATATGACGCGACGTTGACACGCGCACCCGACGATGTCCCGCTGCACACTGTAGACACGCCACCGATAGACAGACCGCTAAACTTTCGTGGCACGTATCACTATTATACGTTTCACTCGCATTTGGCACTTCGTTACGGATGTTATGGGGTGAGTTTGGCGTGGCTGAGGATAACATATTTACTTCGTTACGGATGTGAGTGAGAAAAATCATCCTGTCCGTGGTTACAGAAGCGAATATTTATTTATTTTTTTGACTTTTTTAAACAAATACAATTCATATTAAAATAATTATTCGAGAAAAATCAAAAACAGGGAGTCCCAAATATACCCCATCGGCACGGCTAGGTTTATGACAACTTTGGCATTGCTTCTTTGGCATTAATTTGCATATATTTGCAGATATAGACGATACAGCAATTCGCACGCAGCTTTTAAACCGTACATCATTTAATATCAATAATCACTTTCAGTCATCAAAATGTAAAACATTATAGTTTGAAAGAATCTCGCGCATGTACGACATGCGCACCGCACTGAAAGGTTTAACCTAGTTATTCAGCTTAGTGTTTAATCAATGTTAAAAAAAATCAGAGATTCACCCCTTTGGAACTCTAAGACACCCTTCTAGAGATAAATTTCCCATCGGATGGCACCCCTGTTTTAATTAGTGTAAGACAATACTACAAGTAATTAATATTTTCTTAATTCGAATTTAAGTTTAGCTAAATCCACTGCTTATTCACTCTTACTACAGCCAGCTTTCCAGAAGCTCTGTATATTATTACTCTGATATTCAAAATCATTTAAATAAAATAAAATATGCATAGTATAGGATTCAATGAAAAATTATCATCAAAACAAAATTTATTTATTCACAAAAAAATATCTTTCGAGCTTTATAAAATTGACAATAAATATATAAATTATTTTCTGCGATATTCCATTATGACATTGAGACATAAAATATTATATTTCTTTGTCGTAAACGTCAATTTTACTTTATATGTACCGTACATAAATTGATTAGTTATTTTTTTAAGACCTGGGTCCAAATCAAACTTATCAAACTCAGTTGTCCCCTAAAGAAAATGTATATTTTTAAAATAGATCATTTTTAAATTAATAATAATTTTATATAATTACTTTTTTAATGATGCAGCTAGCATCTGTAGTTTTAAAAGCAACGAACTTTTGAAAAATGTTTATTCTAAACAAATCAACATTACAAGCATTTTGCATTGGGACATTTAAATAGTGAACATATTTATCTTTAGCTTCCATTATCCAAAATTTTAAGTTAAACTAAAAAAGAATACACATATTATTCAATCAATATGTATGAAATTTTAATATAATACCATTAAAGGTCCATCATCTTCTAGCACTGTTAGATGTCCATTTAAAAAATGTCTTGGATTTTTATCCATTGCCAATTGTAGATTAGATTCAGTGCCGTTTTTCTTTTTTGTACCTTTGCATAGATTAATTGATTCTATATGCGTTATAAATTCACCCTAAATATGTTAATAAAAAATTATGGAATATTTAAATAACGTTATAATAATAATTTAGAATATTTACAAAATTTTTCAGGGATCCATCAGCTGCTGTAATTTTTAATAAAAATATTCTATTAAATATCAGTAAAAATCCTGTATATTGCATCGAAAAAATAAATAATTTTATATTCATATAAATGAATAGCATAATATAAATTAAATAATCATTAAAAATTAATAATAAAATATTTCGATACATGATTTTTCATACCATTTTCGCATTTGTACTAATTAAAATAATAAGAGTTATCACAAATAATGATTAAATTAATATCACAAATCAAACTAAAATGTTCTTTTAGAACCGTCATATTTGTGAAAAATACCTGACGATCATTAATAACTTTCGACTTGTGAAAAACTTGTTTGATGTTTTTTAAAATTTATTTAATACTCGCCCTGAAATGTTTAGAGAAATTATTATTATTTTTATTAATTATGTAAGATAGTTAAAAAATAAATAAATCACTAGCAAATGAATTGTCTCTACTTCCAAATACAATTAATTTCATTAATATTAATATAATAGCCGATGTACACGTTGCTTGCATCATTGTAATAAACCAGATAATAAAAATGCGTTGAAATTTCTGAAGTAATTGTTTAAAAATAAACAAACAATATAATCTATATATCATTAGAAGATAATGATTTTAATCTATATAAATCGCTAATTTTTTATGGAAATCGCCGTTTACTAACTATTTCGTATGATAATATAGCTATTATTAAATCTATATAAAGGATTTTTTGTATATCATTTAATGGAAACATTAATAAATAAATCTATTATCAAATGGTGTTCATTTTGTATGTAAGAAATAAAATGTTTCGAATAAATGGTTTTATAAGCACTCGCCGCATTTGTTTAAAATATCGATTATTTATACTTTATAAAAACTATCAAGTATATAAGCAAAAAAAAAATTTGAAAAAAACAAAACGTTGTAAAAGTTACAGCAGATCAAACGCGAAGTGTCGGCTAGCGTGCGATATGCGCGCCCCGGACATACACACAAACGATTTGGATGTGGATTCCACGTCCCCCGTAGGCAATGAATCATTTATTATACTTATACTTTAGTCGGCACCCTAATGCCTGAGGATTGTTCATCTATTTTTGTTCCGAATCTTCTTGATTTTCTCTCTCCAGGATTCTTTAAATTTTTATTTAATTAAACCAGCGGAACAATACCTAGGTGTAACACTGGATGGCAACCATAGTATGTCGACTACTACAAGTCAATTTTTTTGAGGAGGCCAAACACTCTATAGGTTGTTTCAATCGTGTGGCAGGAGCGGACTGGGGATTACGTTATCCCATGATGAGACGGTACTATTTGTGCTTTTTATACCCATCTTAATATACGACAGTAATTTTTGGGCCCACTGGGCTTGTTTATCTCTAGTGAGGAGACGCCTTCTTTCAGCTCAAAGACTGCCGCTTATCGCGCTGAGCAGGGCCTATAAGAGTGCCTCCATAGCGGTTCTGTCAGTTCTTGCCGCCGTTCTGCTGCTCGATTTGGAACTCCAGATCCGGGCTGCGGGCTGTCTTGATCTCTCGTGGCTAAAGAGCTTATATTGGGGACCAGGAGAGTCTTCCGACCTAAGTCGGAGCTTTGTACCAAGCCAGACTTAAGAAGAGACTCTACAGCATTGCGTTAAACATATGGCAAACCCGTTGGTCTGCTGAGAGTACCGGTAGAACTGGTTTCCGGTTTTCCCCCAATGTACTAGCTCAGGTGAAGCTGCGTTGGTTTCTTTATGATCACTACGTGTACCGGTTTATCACGGGTCATGGCTCCTTTAACGCCAATTTTCATCGACTGGGCCTCAGGGATGGCTTGACTTTCGAGTTTTGTGCCTTTTATGAACAATGATTAGAACACATTATTTGGGAGTGTCCAGAGTGAGAGAGTCTGTAAAATGTTGTGAGGCAGCATCGGAGCTAGTCGTCGCCTGGCCTCGTCTGTCACCAGGACCTTGTCTCCTCCATCCCTGCTTACAGGGCTTTTGGGATTTACGAGCCAGGTCGAGCAGGTCTATCCTCCCTTAACCTATTACCCTTGCCTTCTTATGCGTAGGTCGCCTGAATTTCTGAAGGAGTCTTTAGATACGATGGTTGTCACGATGGCTCATCAGAGGTAGTCTACATTTAGACTCACCGTAGGGCTTTATGTCAATTTAGTTTACATGTGTTGGACGTGTGTTTGAGATCATCAAGAATGTTGGACTTGGGATCGTAACTCTTCCTAAGCAATTGTCTGTTAAAGAACATTGATATTGAACGTTACGACATTGATAGCCACCAACGAAGAAGAAATGACCGATCTGCTCAAAAAAGTTATCTATGAAAGTAAGAAACTAGGACTCGAGATCAACATTACCAAAACTAAGCCGATAATCATCGGCAAGAGACCGTATTTGGCCCCAGATCTGCTGTGTGTAGATCTGGAAGGGTTAAAGAGTTTCTTCTATCGGATCACTGCCACGAGTAACGAGATTGTGAGCTGGAAATAAGAAGGCAATAGAGATTGCTAAAAATGCGATGTCAAAGCTATCGACAATTTGGAAAAACAGGGGATATCCCAAAAGACAAAAAAACGTTTAGTTCAAAGTCTGGTATTCTCAATTTTAAATACGGCGTAGAAACCTGGACCATAAAGAAAATGTGAAGAAAATTGATGCCTTCGAAATGTGGTGCTGGCGACGTCTGCTAAGAATACCATGGAGCGCTAAACGCACAAACGTGTCCGTTTTAAAAGAAATGGGGAACTATAAAGAAGACCGACTTTCGACCATATGTCTCAAAATATTCTTCTTCAATAGATGATTACTTCTGTCGACATGGATTTATTAATATTGATCTTGAGTCCTAGTTTTTTACTTTCACAGACAACTATTTTAAACACATCAACCATTTCTTCTTCGTTGGTCGTATTTTATTAGTTGGTCGGCAGTTATTATATTTATTTAGTTTTTCATTTAATAAAATGGCGAATTATCCAAAATACGTGTTAGGATTTCTGGTCTTGCTCATAAAAACTTTCAAGGCATCCACAATTTGTATTGTTTTACCAGATTGAAAAGTTATTTTTCCTTGAACGTCAAATTAATAAACTGAAACCCACACATTTAAATGAAAAAGAACTAGACTATTAACTATGATCAACTAGTTTATAGACTATGATAACTGTTTAGAGAGCTCCTTCTTCCACAAAACTCACAATTTGAATTGTTTTATCCAAAGCTACTGATAATATAACTGGCAGTATTTTTGAAGCCAGTGCAAGACCAAACATTTAAATACTTTGACTTTAAAAGTTTGGAAAGCCGTTTTTTTATAATATAGTTGATGCTCATCTATACAGCACCAACAGATATAATTTTGAGTTCATAAATAATTTCCTGATTTAAAGACAAATGAAACTTTTATAAAATATCAGTGCCCTTAGTAGTTGTTTCAAGAGGAGAACAAAACGAAAACTCTTTATTACATAAAGCGAAGTGGACTAGGCTACGTTATACAATTTATCAAGTGATATTAAAACAAGCTTATACTGCAGATTCAATCTTCTGCACAATCCTGATTCATTATGTCCATTGCCACTGATCCTCCTCTGGACTGTGTTGTTGGACAGTGAAACTGCTGCAAGTTTCTTCTCCAATCCATTTCCTCCATCCCGACAGCTCAGTGTTTAATCAATGTTTCAGAAAATAAGAGATTCACCTCCTGGCACTCCAAAACACCTTCCCAGAGATGAATTCCAATCTAATGGATCCCCTGTTTTAGTTAGTGTAAGAAAATACTACAAGAAATTAATCGTTTTTTAATTCGAATTTAAGTTTAGCTTCCACTGTTTATTTATTTTTACTACAGCCAGTTTTCCAGAGGTTCCTTATATTATTACTCCGATATTCAAAATAAATTAAATAAAATAAAATATGGATAGCTTAGGGTTTCAATAAAAAATTAGCATCAAAACGAAATTAATTTATTTTAAAAAAATATTTCACGAACTTTATAAAATTGAAAATTAGTATATAAATTACATTTTGCGATATTCTATTATGACATTGAGACATAAAATATTAGCTTTCTTTGTCAAAAACGTCAATTTTACTTTATATGTGCCGTATATAAATTTGCTAGATACTTTTCTAATAACTGTTTCCAAATTAAATTTATCAAACTTAGTTGTCCCCTAAAGAAAATGCATATTTTAAAAATATATCGTTTTTAAATTAATTTTAAATACATACCTTTTTAATGATGCAACTAGCATCCGTAGTTTTAAAAGTAACAAAATTATCAATAAAGCTTTTTCTAATCATTTCCATGTCACAAGCATTTCGCATTCGGTTATCTATATATTGGACATATCTTTTGTTTTCATCCAATCTCCAAAACTTTACTTTGAACTAAAAAAGAATACACGTATTATCCATTCATTATATATGAATTATTAATTTAATACCATTAAAGGTCCATCATCTTCTAGCACTGTTAGATATCCATTTAAAAAATGTCTTGGATTTTCATCCATTGACAATTGTAGATTCGATTCAGTACCGTTTTTCTTTTGTGTGCCTTTGCATAGTTTGATGGATTCTATATGCGTTCTAAATTCACCCTAAATATGTTAAAAAATATTTATATAATATTTAAATGGCGTTATAATAATAATTTAGAATACTTACAAAATTTTTCAGGGATCCATCAGCCGCTGTAATTTTCAATAATAATATTCTAATTAATAATATTTCAAATAACACACAATAAATTCCGATAAATGCATCAAAATGATAAATAATTTTATATTCATATAAATTAATAGCACAGTATAAATAAAATAATCATTGAAAAATAATTTATTGAAGCATTGTTACAGGGGTTAATGATAATGAATAAAATATTTAAATACGCTGAATAAAATCAAATGAACATAGATAAAATTAACGCCTATCCATTCATTTTCACATTTATTCTAAATAAAATATTAAAAAAATTAATGATTGAATAAATATCACAAAACAAAATTAAATGGTTAATTTTCACGTAGAACCGTCACATTTATGAAAAACACGTGACAATCATTAATTCGATTTGTAGTAAGGATTCGCTTTCGTTGGATGTTGTTTTTAATTTATTTTATACTCGCCCTGAAATTTTTAAAGAGATCATTATTATTTTGATTATTTATGTAAAATAGTTTGAAAATTTATAATACACAAACAAATAAATTTTCTGCACTTCCAAATACAATTAATTCTATTAAAATCAATATGATAGCTGACGCACACGTTTCTTGAATCATGGTAATAACCAGATAAATAAAAATGCGTAGAAAAATTTCGATTGATATTCAAACATAAACAGGTGATATAATCTATATATCGTTAGAAAATAATGATTCTAATCTATATAAATGGCTTGTTTTTATATGGATATCACTATTTACCAACAATTTCGAATAATAATATAATAATCATTAAATTTGAATTAGGAATTTTATTTTAATTCTTATATTGAATAACATTTTATGGATATTTAAATATCCCATTATGAAGTCGAACCAACTGAGTTTAGTTTTGCTGGATCGCTTTGTAATGTTAATCACGCATTATCTTTGCACGCATTATATTGCAAAAAGACTGGGATTAAAAGGGTTAAAGTTAACCAGAAAAATCCCACCACACAAACAATAGCGGCCTTCTTTATAGTTAGTGATAATCGAGGGGTCAGAGCAGGTACTTCTTCGGATGAAAGCCAATGTTTTTTTCGTACTCGGATTATTGTATAGCGCCCACTTCTCAGCTCCGGTTACGATTCGCTGCAAAAACGAGTCGGCTTCATACCGAGACAAAAGAGATGCGCTGTCTCCGTTCACGAGGAATCCCAATTTTTTTTGCCTGTACATTCTTTCTATGCGACGAAGATGAACATTGTAAACCATGGACAGCTAATCTTCAATGATAATTCATCTACTGTTTGGCGAGGATCTGAAGGGCTAATTTTTGGAGTCGTCCTTTTCATGCGACAGTTATTTTCCTATGGAAAATATATAAACTTTTTTGATATTCATGATTATGGTATACATAGTATTAATATGCAATTAAAAAAGATTTTTTGATAAAAGTAAATTTTAAAACCTTATATTATTATGGACTTAATGTTGGGTGTGCTGAATATGGAAAAAAAATATTTAAAAAATACCGTTTTTTTTATTATTTATATAATAATTCTACTCTTTGTTTTTGCGACATCAATTTTTCAAGTGATGATGATTTCGTATGGCTTTTACTTTGCCATTCTTCGCATGCTCGTCGTGGTGGAGTTTCCTCCGCCATTTCGGAGCACGCAAGAACGACATTAGTTGGCTACGTAATCCCGGTGCAGGTTGACCCACTAGCTTTTCGGAGGGGCAGGCCCCTCTTTGGGTCGGCAGGCCAACATTGCACGCCTTAGCGATAGTCTAAAACAGCCACCAGGTGCGGCATTGCTTCCATCCGAACGAGTATCTCGCTGCCGCCATAACCAAGGACGGAGTTATTTGTAGGAAGCGGAAATGTGATGGGAAACGCCTTTATGAAACCATCCGGCTTTTCCGAACGCCAGTGGTTTCGGGTCAACCTAGCTCTGGATAGTCGCATCTCTACACCAGTTACTGGTGACAGAGATACAAAGAATTGTTTCTAGATACCTCTACGTGGTTATTCTAAGCATGTTTCTACAGACCTTTTGACGTGATTAGTACTGGGCATGCTTTGAGTCTTAAGAAGCATAGCTGTATCAACAGAATAGGCCCCAGAAATGAGTAAGGCAAATAGCGCAGCAGTGGGTGAAACAAACTCCACCTCTGAAAATAAGAAGTAAGAAGCACTTAAATCTATATGCGATTATTGTAGGTGGTAGATCAGTATGACTTGCGATGGCCGTGGTTCTTGTTTGATCTTAGCTTGCACCCCCACTCCCCGGTATCACTCAGTTGGAAATTATCGTCATTAGTGTTTATCTTAGAGGGCTTTGTGGAACGGGGGGGCAAGGCGGGGGGGGTACATACATTTGATAGGGTTGTTGGTTCGTTGTTTAATATTTTAAGTATATTTATGTGCTAATTGATCTATAATTGATACGCGGTACTTTAAAGAGTTCACTTTCACTACCTTTTGGTTATTTTGCGAGTTTTAACTATAGTATTTTGCCCGAATTTGTCGCGCGACAGCTCCTTTGTGAAGGATCGACTGTCTTTGACCCGGTTCGATGATTGACTAATTTGTTTACAAGCAATTTGCTTCCTTGTGCGTAAGAGTAGAAGTTCATACGTATTGGTGGAGTTTCCTGGAAATGCATGTTTTTTTACGTAACTCAACTAATACGTGTGAACTTCTATAATATCAATGGAAAAAAATACTCATAAAACTATAAGAGAAAGGCATACTTTAGATAATATTTTTTTCCACATTCAGCACACCCAACATCAACACCACCGGTACGCCCTGATTATTATTACCAAATAAATTAAACTAATTAAAAATAAATACAGGTCATACGTAATAGACCAAAAATATTTAATCTAAAATTATGCAATATTTTATTTTAATACGGTCTAACTAAGATATTGACTAGATTAGATCACACCGTTTTCGTTGAACTCCTCCCCCTGTCTTTGGATTACGCCCCAGTCTACCCCATCCCCGTTCGACTTGACATCCATAAATACGGCCATACACCTGTTCAATGGCGTCCATTTTACATTTCGACGGCGGCAGTGGAATTCCGTTGAATAATTCATCGCATATTTGGATAATTTTTCACCTGCGAAAAGCCACTACGTCAATGTTTCGTTTTATTGCGCAACCATTTGCCAACACGTCGAAGCATTAATCATTGCATATGTCATCCGGCGGCGATATATGACCGAATTCCATTAGCGCTCTTGACATTTGTCCGAATATTCAGTGTGTCGATTTGCGACAAGTAAATCCGGCGTGATCGAGTCGAACGTGCTCGACGTGATTCGTGACGTCACGAATTGTTTCGGCCTGTGAACGAATCGAGACGTCATCAACAGAAGAGTGATATCGTTCGGTGCACTTGCGACATTCTGCCTTTCGCGCGATTTAAATAATTTTAGGAAAGCCGCAATTCGCGAAAAGGGTTGGCAGGAAGAAGGATCGGTTTTGTTTTATTCATTTTTTTAAAGGGTTTCTTTTATTTAGTTCGTTAAAAGTTGACAGTGTAATCCCGGCCAACTTACACGGGCCCTTTGTTTTGCTCTCTTTATTTTTTCTTTTGCGAAAAAGTTTTTAATACCGAGCGGGCCGAAAAAAAAACAACAAGTTCAAAGGGAATACAAAATGAGGGAATTATGAAAAATAACTGTCTCGAGGAGGGAAAAAAATATAACAATAAAAGCGGAGAGGGGAAAATTGAGTAAAAGTTGTCAGTGTGAAAGTGTTCCGAACGAGAGGAATAAAAAATAGTCACGTCCTTACGGACGCGGATATCCTTGGCATATCGCATTTCTGCATTGCAAATTGTTACATGTATACAGTTTGATTTAAATAAAATCTGAGCTGAAAGCTACAGGCTGTATTTTTTTATTGCATATTTATTTTTTATAACGTCAATTAGAAAATATCACTATTTAATTTTACTTATAATTTTTAGTAATTCATTTCATGATGTTTAGAGTATTAACAAAAAAATTAGTTTAATTGACAAATGAATATTCTTGATAATTTTTTTCAGAGACCAAACATATTTAAAAAAAAATCTTCTGAAACCACAGTCAAAAAAACATCATCATCATCATCATGAGAAGGAACCTGAGTCTCTCACGTAACGTGAGGGCTTCCCTTTCGTGTCTATACCGCAGAGACCCAATCCGTCTTGGTATGAGTTTTTTTGTAAAAAGTTTCTCTTTCTTGTGTCATTGATCTATAGAAATAAACTAAGCTAAACAATTATGGGGAGGCTCGTCTATAGCTACAGCACCTCCCAGAAAACAGTGGAAAACATATTTTAATATATTACTATATATGTGTCTATTGATTATGTATTTGTATATAAAAATATACATATAATTTATATTTAATAATCTGGCCGGTGCCTACGTGAGCAATGTTACTCAGCGCGATGTGAAGCAAGAGCGCTACTAGCGTCGTGTATTGGATGGATGCGGGATGGTAGCGGGGAGCGGGGGGAGTCTATCCGCTGAGCGCCATGTCACACTGACTGTTTCTTTAAGGCACGTGCCGCTTGTCACTTATTTTACTATTGATAATATTATTTATTTGTTTTACCTCACTGTATGTTGTAATATTTTAAATAAAATATAAGCGAAATATACAATTTTCAGTTTTGAATATACAGCAGCACCCCCAAATATTTTTACGCTACTAAAAATATCTCACTATTAACTCATACAATTTAATAAATATATACGTATTATTTTAATAAAATCAGAGGCAGATAGAATAAAGTATTCTAATCCTCATAAGAACAATAGACCACTACTAATAAAATCGTGCCATTGAGGGGACCTTTTGCGTTTTCATATAATTTATAACGAAAATAAACATTAAAAATTGTTTCCATTTTCCTTTTTTGAAGAGACTTCCCGGTTTTGATTAGAAGTACTCGTTCAAGTCGTTTTCCGACTTATTATTGTATGGAAACGTTTTTCTCTTAAAGTGTGCTCTATGCACCTGAAGAGAAAGTATTGGAAAGGAGCAAGGTCTAGGGAGTATGAAGGATGTTTCATAGATCCCTTCTTTCATAGGATGTTTCATAGATTATTCTTTCCAATTGTTCACAGTAAATATCCTACACCCGACCAAATGCTAAAAAGAACATTTCGGGGTGTAAAACCAGACTTAGGGGTCGAGACAGGATTCTGATTCAGAAAATCCATTGCCTTTTTTAACTTCATTATCGCAAACGATCCAATTCTCATCCCCTATTACAGTTTATTGTAAAAAAGATTGAATTCTTTGTCTTGAAAGCAAAGAATTGAATGTGTTTTCCTGTTATTTTTTTGTAATTTTCTAATAATACGTGCGGAATCCAAATTTCCATTATATTTAATAGAGGATATGACTCAAGAGCGATCTTAATATATCAGCATCAAATGAAGAAGGTCACCCAGGTTAAGGAACCTAAGTGGACATCTACGTACTTTGTTACATTGCCATAAATTTATTTAATATTTTACAGGTTTACACGTATGAGAGAAACGCGTGCGATGTGTCAAGGATGCTGATGCGAATATCATGGCGGCATCCGTGTGTAGCGCAACAAGATGGCGACTACAGCTTACGATGTAGCGAAATGCAGGAACGAAATGGAGGAGTTGATCATTTTGTTGGAGAGAATGATGTCACTTGATCCCGATAGAGGCGCTATGTGCCTCTTATTATAAGTAACTTAACAATAATTTAAGTTTTATTACCCATAAGTAATGCTAAACAGTAGTTCTAAGAATAAAAACCTTTCAGATATGATTTCTTCACCATGTCTGGACACAAATCGCACTGAAATATTCGACTATAAAATACACGATTTCTTTTAGGTCCACCTACGGTTTTAATCAGTTATATACTTTCATCTCTTTTTTTAAATTCTTTTAGATAAAGAGGGCACAAAGTATCACCATTTGGTGTTGCCAGTTTGCAATTAACAGCTGCGCCTACCGGGTAAAGGATTTTTTCTGCAGTATTATTTACACAGGTATGTTTAAAGGATATTCAGCTGAAAAATATATATTTTTAATGTGTTTAAGATGAATTTTTAAATAAATTATTAAATTTCCACTAGTAAATTCCGTCGGTGTGGGTGTCAAAAAAAAGGGAAAAAATTCCACTTAAACTAAATTCAATTTCCACGACGAGAGATAGATACTCGTGCCTCATATTGATTTGAAATTGTATCGAAGAATGCTTTTAAGTCTCCATCTCCGCACATTGTGTATGCACGCAGGCGACACAGGCAAATATGATAAACGAAAATTGGATACCCGATAAAAAGATGAGTTTCTTAAAAAGAGAAAGGCGTAGAGAAAAAAAAATGGAAAAATGGCGTTCACGCCTACCGTGATAACTTCAAATTTCCATAGAAACTTGTATGACAGTGACACTCGAGGGATGTTTCCATTCCGATACAAGGCGACTGGATAAGGTTACATCGCCGAAACAACTTACTCGCGGGGGGATGAAAATTTAATATTGCACCGTTTCATGTTTTATTTTTTTTGTTTTTCATTCGCATCGTCTGTATTTGCGAATTCAAAGAACGAACCGAAGAAGGGGACATTATGAATAACAAAACGATGATACGAACAAAGGCCGAACTCAAAGCAGAGCAGATATCTAAATAATTAATTTATGATTGATTAGAATAATTATATCGAATCAAATAAATCCTATCATCTTACTCATAGAAATACACGAAATTTCTGTTCATCCCACCCCCAGCAAGTGCGAATTCATTAATAAAAAAAAATTACGCGCCTAAAAGGAAAAATCGCAATGTATAGGTAGTCCTCGACTTACGACCATTCGCACTTACGACCAAAAAAAATAGATTTTTTAAACGTACGATGGCAGCCATTCAAACCTGATTCATCGTGAATAAACGTTCATAATGACCGGGTGCGTAGATGCGGACAAAAAAAGAGAAATGCAATAGATTTAAAATAAAATTTTAAAAAATAATTAAACGATATGAGAGTGGTAAAGTGTGAAGGACATAGCTCGGCCACCATCACATCCAACGATCTCAATTTTGAAGAATAAAACTAAGCATCAGTGAAGCTGTTAAAGGAGCACATTCGATGCAACAATAACAAAAACTTGATCCATTTACGAAAATGGAAAACTATTGGTGATTTGGATGGAAGATTGATAAAACGACCTTCTCCTTAGCCTTGTGACCATAAATATCAAAAGGGCGTTGAGCCTTTTGAAAACCTTAATTAAGAAGGAATCCACTACCAGCAAACATTTACGCCAGTAATGGTTGGTTTGGTGAGATTCAAAAAACGGGCAAATTATCAAAATGTGAAAATAAGTGGAGAGGCAGCTAGTGCCGATTACAAGGCTGCTGAAAATTCTATCGAAATAGTTGACACATTGATTAGGAAAGAAGAATACGTCAAAGAACAACTTTTTAATGTTGACGAAACTACGCTCTATTGGAAGAGTCCCCTAAAATTCCACAATGTTGCAAGAAAAAAAGTATGCCAGGCTTTAGGCATTTAAGGATCGTTTTACACTTTATTGGTGGTTATATTGCTGACAAATTGAAACCATTAATGATTTATCACCTAAAACCAGACCCCTCAGCAATAATATCGATATGTTACTACTCATATTACCGGGCTCAAACAAAAGTGTGATGGACACACCTATTTTAAATGGTTTTGAATTTATTTATTCCAGTAAAAACAATATTGTACCAAAGCAATTCGGTCTACTTTAATACGGACACCAGAGACCACCATACTGAAATTCATCCTAACGTTAAAATCGCGTATTTACCCCCTAATACCACCAGTATTTTGCAACCCATGGACCAGGGAGCTATTGCCACATTTAAAGCCTATTATTTAAAAACTACATTTGCCCAAGCAATAGTAGCGCTTGACGAGGGAAAAACGTTTAAAGAGTTTTGGAAGAATTTTAATATTCATCAAGCAATTAAAAATATTGGAAAGGGATGGCAAGAGGTCACATCATCGTGCATGTATGGAATATGGAAAAAGCTTACTAAACGTTTTGAAAACATAACTCAGTCGCAATTTGAAAAAGAAAATGAAATTGAACACACTACAAATCTCATTGTAGAGCTTTGCAAGAAACTTGATATTAATATTGATCGTGAAGACATAGACCAACTTATAGAAAATGATTTGGAAGATCTTACAAATGAAGAATTATTATGCATCGAAAATCAAAGGGTTGAAGAAGAGACTAAAAAAAAGAAATGATATTGAATCTCCAAAAAAAATTTTGACATAAAGCAGCGTTCTTCCGGGTTGACTAAGTAATGCAAAAATTTGAAAAAATGGATTCGGATAACCAAAGATTTTTTTTAGTATTAACGACCGCGTATTCAGAAGATCTTTGTTGCTGGCTAAAGAAATATACAGGGAAAAAAACAACAAACAACCCAACCAAAATGTTCTTGATATGTTTTTTAAAAAAAGACAAATCACTGATTCTTTCTTCCACTACTGTTGATGAGCTACCGGATTTCGTACTTATATAAGTACAGATGACGAAAGAATTTGTATGAAATTCGACTTACGACGAATTCGAATTACGACCAAAGTCCAGGAACGTATCTCGGTCGTAAGTCGAGGACAACCTGTACTTATTAAAAAATTAAAAAATAAACTAAAAATGCTAGAGTGCAACAAAAAGTCAAAATTAAAAAGGATGGTGAGAGTGTTACTCTAATTACAGCGGTGAAAGTTTCACGAACCAGAAGGTTTTTCATGACGAAAATGGAAATTTATTAAGCAAATGGATAGAAGACCTCAATCAAAACCACTTGCCTGTTAGTATCATAATCATAATGAATAAATCACTTAGTCTTTGGGATCATTTGGTAGGTTTAATCCGTTTAAAAAATGATCAAACTTCCATAGCATTAAAATAGTTGACAAATCGGCTAGTGCAGATGTAGAATCAGCTAAAAAATATCCAATGGAGTTCTGTAAATTTGTGGAGAGGGAAAATTATCCATCAAATTTCATTTTTAATGTGAATGAGACGGGAATCTATTGGAAACGAATGCCAACACATACGTTTATTTCCATAGAGGAGAAGACTGCTCCTGGATTTAAAACATCCAAGGTTCGTCTAACTCTTCCTCTCGGCGGAAATGCATCCGGAGAATCCAGGAAATGACTGGTATAAAACTTGTTTCTGCTCAGCAAAAAAATAAAAATTGCAAGGATATTGAAGTAGAACCTTGAGCTCTTCTGGTGTTGGACATTGCGCTTTGACATGTTCTGGAACTTGTAATGATTTTCCCATTGAAGTGGTATTTATACCTGTAAATACCACTTCCATCTTACAATATATGGATAAAGGAACAATAGCAGCCTTAAAAGATCCCTATTTAAGAAAAATTATGCTCCAACTAGATAAAGACATCAGAAACATCGACGAAGCGAGGAATGAAGTCGCCCAGTTTTGTATGAAAGGTGTTTGGAAAAGATTCTTCAGTGAAATTGTTGCAGTTCATTGCAACCATGAACTATTAACCACTTCGTGCGCGTTGACGCGAATACGCGTCAAGCAGAAGCGTTCCAATTTCCTCGCTCACGCGTATTCGTGTGAAGCAAGATGCGTGCTTAAATAAATCATAGTTTTATTATTGTATCTTCTCGTCAATTATGAAAGGATCACTCTCTAGCTTATTTTATTCCAATTGCATTCTTACTTTGCCATAGCTTGATAATAGATTTTCAATGCATTTTACGACTTTAAATTCAATACGATTTTTTGGCAAAAAATAGGCTAAAAAGGGTTGAAAAAAATATTAAAAATTGTATGCTTCAAATTAAAAGCAAAAAAAAATACAATTTTTGGAACGTTTTGGCAAAAATAATTCGCGCATGAAGTGGTTAAAGAGGTTCATTCACTTCACAGCCAATGCATGGAGTTATTAGAAGAGAACTACAAGATTACGAGCGAGTGAGTGATGTAAAACGTGGTTCTAATACATTACTTGACAGTTATTAGCAAACTTTTCACAATTAATCCAGATTTCTTTTTGAAAAATGTATTATATTATATAGTTACGAAATACGCAATTTTACCTTAAAAAATGTCATTCTGGAGGGAGCGGTATAGGAGGGATCGTCAAACTTGTTATAGAAAACCGCGGTATAGCAGGGACCGGACCGATACAGGAGGGTTTACTGTATGTAACATTTTAATATTATTTCATTTGATTCAATTTATTTTAAGTAGACTATTTAGACTACGTTTTGAAGTTGAAATAAAATGTATATATATTATTTTTGTTTATGAAATATATATTGATACTGAACTTTCTTTTTCATCATAAAACACGGTTGGCTCTATACGTACATTTTGTGGTGCATAGACCATTGAAGCACAGTGGTTAACATAGCGGCATTCCTGTCACGTACTGCGGCGAGTCAACTCCGCGTATCGGCAAAGAGAAAGATAATTACACGGTGCTCACTATATTTGGTTGTATTGAAATATACGAAATTAATGGGAGATGGATAAACATTTGGATAAAAATCCATCCGAAGATAAAAAATTAATAATAGGACAATACAAATTGCCTTTTAAGGAAGAGGGTAGCATGAAAAGTAGTTCAATTAAAAAACTTTATAATACAGTAAGGTCTCGTTTAGAATAGAGGATCCGTTCCTGGCAACACATATTAAACGAGGTAATTTTAATATAAAGTAAATACAGAAAGGGCCAACACGCAACTAAAATTAAAGAAAATACTTTGATTACAAGTTATTTTTACATTAATTTGCATAATTTTGCGTTGTCCGGTCGAAAAAGGCGTATTTTGCATAGTAGGCATACGGCTCTAAATATTCACTCAGAATCCTCCTCTCTTTATTTCTACCGTTCTTCTTCGTACTTCCAGATTGCTTTTATTATAGTTTGTAAGAAGTGAGCCGATATATGTAAATTCCTGGACAGCCTCGATGCTGTACTCTTCGACTCTCGGGGGTTCTAGAATTGGTCTTTTTGTCGTTATCATTATTTGCTGGCATGCATCATTGAGAGCATGAATCTACTGAATTTTTTTTTTATGATAAAGCATCATTTAGTGATCTCTTTTCCTTTAGATTAGCATCCATAATGCCTTGTCTTACTATTATTATCCTATAAATATCTGGATCGTTCGCTATTTTCGTAAAATACATTTATTAAGGAAACGTATAGCAAGTTCTTCGCGGTCATCAGTCAGCACCCTCATGCCTGAGGATCGTGACCATTTTTGTTCTGAATCTTCTTGATTTTCTCTCTCCAAGATTCTTTGAATCCTACATAGAGGGGGGCACTGCCCCTTTCTCTGCGCCGTTGTACGTTTCCAAGCGCGACGAGCTTCTCCAGGCTATCGTTTCTTCCAGCGAGATGCACAAAGTATCGAAGAATCCTCCTTGAGATATATGGTCGAAAGTCTTGTTTTTTTTATGTTTTCCTTTAGGGCCAAATATTCTACGCGCTAATTTAAAATTAAGAATACTAGATTCTCTATCGTTTTCAAAATCAATATTTTCAAGTTCAACCCATTCTGCCTTGATGCTGCTAGACTATCTAAAGTTCGTTGTTAAATATCTTAATCCATAATCTCCTATTCATATAAATCTCATAATCCTGCTGTTTCAAATAGGTGAAATATTTGGCCAATATATTAGGGGTAGCCAGGAGTAATATCGTTTTTTCGATGCGCCATCTTTAAAATAGTCTCCTTCAGTATATTAGGCAATAAGGACGTGTTATAAGTTTCTATTGTGTAGCGGCTACCTGCTCGTGGCCTTTAGACAAAAAAACGGTTTCTTTATCCCGACAATGGGAGAGACGTGTCCGTCGGAACAACATCTGCTAAGCTGTATACTTTTTCAATATCATTTTAAAACGAAAGCGACAGAGGCTACGAAGGATATTTGCGAGATTTACGGTGACATATTGGATGTCAGGAAATGTCAACGATGGTTCAAAAAAATTAGATCTGGTGATTTGTGTTTGGAAAACGAGCCTCGAAGTGGACGTCCATGACCTCGAAGTCCAGGTGACAAACAGCTGTAAATTCTGCACCGAAGCGAATCTGATGCTGAATAAAATTGAAAAAATATCGGAAAAGGTCGGTACACTCTGGTTCAGTACTCGGAGGATCCTAAAGAAGCAAGTTAACGCATTCACGCGACCTCATGTTGCAAATGACGTGAAAAAATCAGGATCTCGGATGGTCACCCTATTGCATCCTCTATAATCACCTCGCTGATCTCGCGCCATCTGGATTTTTACTTACTTGCTCTTTTATGGAACATTTTCAAGATCAAAATCAAATTCTTTAGAAGAGATGAATACAGCCCTTACAGATCATGTCAAAACCCGCAGAGTTTTACAAGAAGGGCATGGATAATTTGAAAGAAAGGTGGAAAAATGTTATAGATAATATGGGGAATGATTTTGTATAAGAAAAGTTGTTTTGAATTTCATTGAAAAAAACGACATTACATATGGGTACCCTTAAAATAATATAATATCTTCTTAACACTATTTGACTCAAACATTTTTGATATTTTGGCGGTTTTTCCACACACTGGTAACAATTATATAATATTATTTTCGTGTTGCGTCCTGACAACACCGGCGCAGACTTGCGCTCGCAGTTGCAGCATGAGCACGTTCCTGCGTTTCTTCACCATGACGTCTGGCTGCAGACTCCCCCTTCAGCATCACCGACTTCAGATCGCAGACTGGCATGCCACCGTAGAGTCCCTAGCCGGTTTTTCGTCGGAGATCACCAGATAGCGTGCTTCTCTGCAGATACTCTTGGCATCAGACCGCCACGAGTGCCGTCAATGCCAGAGATCAACAAGCAGAGAGTATGAGGGGAGTAGCATAGGTTGAATTAACAACGTAGTGTTGGATGGTAGGATAACTACTTTAATTAGAATGCAAGTGTTTAAATTCGACATATTATTAGGATGGCTTGGATCAATAAGAGTCCTTGTTTATTTTTTAAGCTTCTAACGAAGTAGGTTAAGTTGAAATGGCGTAGTTTTTCATATCATTTCCACGTATTGTATGTTTCAAACCTAAGATAAGCCTCCTTCAATCCCTCCATTTTCCGAATTAGATAACACAATCTCGAATTACCGCGAAATGGATGATATATTATTATACACAGACACTATCAGAATATCCGATACTGGGACTTTGAATGTGCCAACAACTTATCCCATCAACATTTCCATGCATCAAGCCCCATTGTGTCTGGCTATACAATCACACACAGGCCAATTGTCTAAATGAACTCGAGACTCAGTCGGCTTAACTGAATTTGCTTTGAATTCCACGGGCCAATTGTGCCCATCTTTTTGTGGCGTTGCTAACAATGGCGGTCGTGGGCTGCCAATTTCGGTCTCTGGCCACCAGTGATCCCTGTGCCGAATCTAATTGGAAACTTCTGAGAAAGTTCTGCGGCATTAAACCTGGTTAAATATCCAATTAATGGCTGTCCTTTTTGTTTCCATTTGATCGCCGACGTTTAATTTGATCCCGACCAAATTTCGCAGTGTAATCAACTTAGGAGCCAGTGGTTTTTGCCCTGTTGTCGAATGAACAGCACTCGTAATCATTTAACAATAAATTACATCAAAGCACGTGACAAAAATGGCTACATAATTTAAACAACAATACAATGAGAAAAGCGGAAAATTAATTTGAATTAATGGAAAATTTCAAAGCATTCCTTGGGTCGGCTCTGCCGATCCTACAGCTATAATCGGTCATTATTAAAGGTATTATGTCTCACAATTCAGTTCACTTGTAAATCTGTCTAAAGAATGAATTACTACGTTATAATATTATATTTAAAATAAAGGATAACTTTCGAATGGTCCTTTTTATTGGAAAAACTCGACTGCGCAATAACCGATTAATAGCTGACCTCTTCGTTTCCACTTGATCACAACGGCGACATTTAATTTTAGACCATTTGTCAGGCTATCCCGAGCCCTGTCCAATTTATCACTGGCTCCAAAGCGAAACGGTTCAATTAGGGAGCCGTGTTATTTATTCCGGTTAGCTTTTAACGAGCGACTGTACTTTGTATGCGTTTGCTCCGCACTGTACGTTCAACGGCACGAGCACGTGTGCTTACTACGAGTCGAGAGTCTAATGGGGCTATTCTACAATTGTCAATTTGCGCCGTTTAAAAATATATTTATATAAAATTTTAATACCGTCGAATAGATATAAATAAAATAGATAATCGTATTTAAAAAAAATATTTATATGATTTAAAAAACATTTATTACACGAATTTGAGAATTCTTGATTGTCTGAAAATAACTGCAATGGTAACTAGTGTTAATTAAATTAATAAATTCACTCTCATCGCTTGCTGGAAAGCCATCTGTCTAATGAGAATTTCTAGTAGTAATAATATCAAATTGAACTCTCAGTTTTAATTTAAAAAAAAAATGCAAAATTCATAAAATACTGACTAAGAACAGCATATTTATATGAAAACATATTTTATTGGGATCTCATCGGAAAATTTAATAGTATGTAATTAAATATCAGGGGCGTACGATGGTGTTGATGTTGGGTGTGCTGAATGTGGAAAAAAAATACAGTTTTTTTTAAATGAATTTTTATTAATATTTATACAATAATTATATTCTTCTAGTTTTGTGTGTATTTTTTTCTCCATTGATATTACTTGAAAATTTATGTCGCAAAAACGAAGAATAGAATTATTGTATAAATAATAATAAAATTCTTAAAAAAAAGACTGCATTTTTTTCCACATTCAGCACACCCAACATCAAGTCCACCGTACGCCACTATTAAATATAAAGAAAATTCAGATGGAGGCACTGAAAACTTTTAGTCATTAAAAAATAGGTAAGAACTGATTTATTTACTTATAGTGAGAGTAAAAGCAATAGTCAATGTTTTAATATTTAAATAATATAATAAGTTTCAATAAGCATTTCGATGATTGCATTTTTGTTTAATTTTATATTAAATAATCCCCCTTTTTGATTTATTTCATTGGTTTCTGATTACACGTATTTATTCTTAAATAATAAAAATAATATTTACAATTGTCAAATGCATAATAATTTTTATTATTATTAGTTAATGTATATTTATAAGCGGCTCGAAAACAACCACGTCATGAGAAGGGGGTCTATTAGGGACCCCAAGCACTTTAAGTCAAGATATTGATAAAATGTTTATTCTAAGCATAAAAATATATATTCATAATATGCTTCGATATTTTGGATATTTTAACTCGTCAATTTGTCGCATAAATGACAACGCTTTCGACGATGTCTGGCCGCAGACTGAGCTCATGCACTTAACACATGCATAGTGCTGAATGCGAGTGAGAAAAAACAAAGCCCGCTTGGCAACAGTATCGAATATTGTTGTTTTTATTTTTTTTCCGCAATTGCAGATAATAAAGGTCAATGATTATTCATAATATGTATTCTTTAGACTTTTTAGACAAATAAAAAAAATATGTGACATGTGACATTGTGACAAAATAGGGGTTCCCAATAGTCTCGACTAGGTTAAAAAAATTTCTACGTTGATCTTAAAAAATCTATTAAATGAGTTTTAGGGAAACGTTTAAATAATAATTAGAAAGAGAATGGTTGGGAGGAGAGAGGTTTAAGGTTCTATTGTTTTTAAAAAAAAATACAGATAAAGAGTTTATGAAATGTAAATAAAATAATACAAAAAGTTCTTTTTAATAACAAATGAAATTCCAATCAACTGGTAATACGTCTGAAAATCTAAACGACCTAGTGGATATTTTAAAAATCAAAGAATAAGCCTTAAAAACACTAAGCTCCCTCTTTCAATAAATCTAAATATAAAACATCTAATAAATAATTAATTATTTACGATGATTAGACAAAAAACATAATTTAGAATTTTGGGACGAATATTAAATAGCACATCCCCATTTATACAAAAATTAATAATGGTTGTAGGAGCTCCAGTAACACGAGTTTGTATTGAGAGGCCCTTCTCTGGTTTAAAGTTAGTTCTACGAGACAATAAAAATTAATTGGGGAATATTATATAATTAGAGGTACCATTCATCTTATTTAAGTAAAAATATAGTGAAATATAATATCTTTAATTAATTATTAATATTATAGTTTGTTTTGTATTTAAAATAACACTCAAAAAATAATCAATCGGAGCTGTATTGGATTCTTGAAATAGATCAATTATTGGAAAATGTATTCGATAGGGTTTACTTTAAAGAGGAATAAAATAAAATATTTATCTTCTAATGTTTATTATGGGACATTTTCTGAAAATTCTTCGAAGCCCATAGCACATCGTTGATTTTCAAAATAGCGATACTATTTCTATAGAACATCATTTCTGGGTAATTGAAAGCGCGAATCTACATATATATATATTCAGAGATTGTTTGAGCATAGTGTATATGTTTCGAATCGGAATTTATCCCCTAAATTCAATTATTGATATGCGCAACTAGACTGGGGAGCTTCCAGGAATCGGCTGTATTTGAAAAGGGATTCTCATTAAATCCTCACAAAGGTATTTATTAATTTCAATATTGCGTCTGGCTCACATTTGCCGCGCTATCCTTTGATACTCTCGAGCTCGTCCCTGTTTTGCATTAGCGAAACGCTTTGATTGAGCACACACGTGACCGTGTTTAGGTTTCGGATGCTAGTTTTCGCACAAGCCCGCAAATTCAATTCCGCGTGTAATTGGCCGAGTTTCGAGATTCCCGTTTCTCGGTTTCGGGGGAATGCGTTTGAAAATTTCGAAACGAGTTGAATCGATTTTTTGTGTTCCGCGTTTTCCGCACATGGCAAGAAATACCGCGATTCGTAATCCTTATATAAGTGCCGGGGTCAGCTATGCGATGATCATTAGCGAAATCACTTAACTCGACGTATGGGCCCCGCCACCCTCCCCCACGGTTTGTTCTGATACACGGCCCGGGGTTTTTCTGGTATTGATTTTCAGGTCGGCGGAGGTGGGGGTGGGCGGGCAGGGGGCTCGAGGGGGCAGTGGGTTTCAGAGATGGGGCCGCTCGAGGGGCGGCGACTGGAGCCCCCGAGGAACTCAAGTGTCCGCAGACAGCGCGAGGCGTTTTACACAAATTTACCGCTCGACTTGGCCCCCGCAAACGTGTATGCGATTTGACTCGGTATGAGCATCGCCGCCTCACTCCGCCCCCCGGCTCATTTGATGTCGGGGGCGGTGAGGGTTAAGTGCAGCGACGACGCTCGACGCTCGTCCCGACATCGAATCTTGGTCTGAGATGCGACTATTCTCGATTAACGAGAAAAGTAAATCAAAATCTAGAGAATTGTCCCCAATCAGAGTCGCCAATCACGTATAAAAAAACATATATAACAATAAAGGAAAGAAAGAAATATAAAATATCTACAAAACAGCTATATTTGACATTGCACATATCTACAAATTCGGTCAAGTGATTGAGCAGAGTAATAGCTCTGGTTACTGGAGAGTTTCTGAGAGTACCTGTCTTCGCATTTGGCGGAAGAAAAAGCACCCTCGAACAAGCTCGATGGTAGTGAGGTGGCGCCCAAAAAGGCAACTCGCACAGTACAAGGGGGTTATGTACTGCGCCAACCAAGAGCTTGAAGAAAGTGCTTTGCCAAGTAAATCGATCTTCTTTTCTCGAGGGTCACATACACCAGGCCGCCCTGCACCCATGCGTTGGGGTATAAACTTGGGTAGAATCCAAACTTCCTCATGTAGAGATACCTAAGAAATTTATTCTGTATCTTCTCTACTTTGAGGGAATTCGAGGCGTCATAAGGCGCCCATATAATGGAGACAGTTCGAACAGCTCGAACCAATGCATCGTATAGCACTCGTATGACTAAGGTGCTACGTATGTGATGAGAATTTCTCAAGACGAAGCCCAACATTCTTGATGATCTTATACATACGTCTGATACATGTAAACTAAATTTTAACTTAGAATCAAACAAGACACCCAGATCTTTAATAGACGATTGCTTAGAAAGTGTCTGTTATTACAGATGTTAGGCTTCTTTGATCTAGAAAATGTCATTGTTTGACACTTTCCAATACTTAATGGAAGACGATTTAGTATTGACCAATCGCGCAAAGAATCAATGTCCAGCTGCAACGAAAGAGCATCTTCCTCTGATGTTATGATCGAAATATTTTTAAATCGTCTGCGAAAAGTGAAAATTTACATTGAAGGACTCGATGTATATTATTTATAAATAAAATAAATAATTAGGAACCTAAATTTGATCCTTGCGGAATATGGGAAGGTGTATTGTAAGCATACGACGTGTGAGAGTCGTATGTCACATATTGTTTTCACTTGGTAAGGGGAAAGTTTTCACATGAGAAGAAACGTACGAGATTATCTGATAACTTAAAACTATCTAGTTGCAAAATGAGTCTAGCATGATCGCCTTTATTAAACGCTTTTTCAAAGTCGTTATAGACAACGTCGACTTGCTGATTTCCTGACTGAAATATCAGTAAGAAAGACAATAAGATGGGGCCGGAAGGTCATGGACTAGAGAGCTAGGACAGAACAACGAAAAGTGGGTTATACCTCTAGAATATGGAGCGACGACAAAGTGAAACTTACAGGGAACATTTAGAAAGAAAAATTGGAAAAAACTAGAAGAGCCCTTCACTCAGTAGTAGGAAAATAAATATAGAACATGATATCAAATAAAATAATTTTTAAATTAAAATTGTAATGAGTAATAACATTTTTTTCCGGAACGTATTTTTTAATAAGCTACCTCTATGCTTACGACTTAGTCATTGGAACACAAATTACATATTTTTAGGTAATAGAGAAAGAATTAACCAAAGCACTGGGAAAGTTCAATCAGTATTATAAAGTAAACTCTCAGAACTAACCTGTGAAAAACTGAAATAACTGCTTGCCAGAAAGAAGCTGACCATGAAATAGTGAGGTAACGAGCTGATACATAACTTAGAGCCAGTCTATTTAGCTGTAAAAATGTACCAAACCTTACCTTATAAAAGCCAGTGCGAAAAAATCAGAATGATAATAAATATCATGTTATTGGGGTATAAACTATAGACTAATGTTACTATGGAGTAGATCGCAACACAGTCTGTCAAAAACATAGGATATAAACTAGCCTATGCTTATATATAAATCCCACTCCTAGAAGACGTTATCATTCACAAAGTTGCTGCATAACGAGACGCTGCCATTAGACAGATGCTTACCCAAAGTGTAAGATGCTTAACAAACTCCGAACGAGCTTAGCAAGGACAAAGGAAGCGCTGGGAAAGTGAGGCTACTCAAATGAACCTGCGACCTGCTGCTGAGGAGAGGTGCAGACAGTTGAACACTAGCTCAGATGTGCATCGACACTGAATTCGACTCTTGTCTGCTTCTAGAAAGGTCCTTCTGGCTTCTTAAATCCGATTTAAATCATTTGTTGACCTTTAAAACTTATTAAAATAAGAATTTATCAATATCTTGACTTGAAATGCTTGGGGTATCTAAGATACCCCCTTCGGACAAAGCAAATGTTTTTAAATTGCTGTGACAAATGGGTTAAATAGCTAAATCGGAGCTGTCTGTCGAGATTGTCTGCGCTCGATAGTCGGGGCCGATTTGTCTTGTCGAAAATATAAATGTTTTTATTTTTTTTTTATATAAAATCTCCAATCGAATAAATCGAGCTTCATCTGTCACAGCGGCTCGAAACCAATGGCGTCGCCCGATGGGGTATATTTACTATGTAAAATAGACGCCACCCATTTCAAGTCAAGATATTTATGAATTCTTTATTAATATTTTGATAATAAAAATATAAATAAAATAGTTATTCATGATATGCTTCATAATTTAGTCGATATCTTGGATTTTTTTTACTAATCAATATGACGCGCGGCACACCACCGTCCCAGAGTTCTCGAGGCAAAATAGTATGGTTTTATTTGCACTTGCACATCATAGCGGATGCGAGCGAGACATGTAGGATTTATAATTAATAATTTAATATTAAAAGAATTATTCGAGAAAATCTTGGGGTCCCACATAGACCCCGTCGGCACGGCTGGGTTGGTATTACAATGCAGCTTGTCGTATATTTTATGACTGAAATAGAAAATACCCCAATTATTGTATGAATGTTTTAGAATAAATTTTGCTAGTATTTTTAATTAATGATAGAGATCATTGCGTACATTTTCCCCCGTAGATAAAATGTATTTTTCTGCACATTACTCTTGGCAACTCTTGAAGAACTTTGCGAATACATCCTCGCCAATACCCATACGTTACATCCATAAAAACGTGGCCAAACAGCCACACATTTCATACATGCGAATCGCATCCGAAGACAAATTGATCAATTAGCAAGGTGAGCATGTGCCAATGTTAATTTTCGCCGAAACGTATGCAGACCGGTCGACATTTTAACTGACGCAATCGATCAGTGTTTCCCAAACAGAAAATAAATGCATCCATCGAAACGCACTATTCATCAACGCGAATCCTAATTAATATAGAGGCCAAATTGGCCACTACGTGCGCAATTCCGCTCGTTTATTTATTTTAAATATTATTCGATCGAGGACTGTTGTTTTTCGCGTGTTTATCCAAAAGCCAAGCAGGAATACATAATTGTGTTCTCACCAATGATAATATTTACATGGCAAATATGAGATGTGTATTCGCAAAACACATATATCGTTACAATCGTTTCGAAAATAAAATGTTTAAATGTCGAACCCAGCTGAAACACATTTTTCAGCATAATGGATATGTGTGACGCTTTGAATATTTCAGGTTCGTCGTAAACATGTCGGCAGATATGGACGAAACCTTCAAAATTTTATAAGCTCCCAAGTGGAGATACGGCTTTGGCGTCGTAAAAGAAAAGTTTGCCTGAAAAATAAAGCCATAGAGTGTGCAGAATTTAAAATTGAGACACAAACACACCATCGTGGAAATTTTGAAAAAGATATTTTAATACCCTCCACATAATTCTCTTAGGTACGTATCTGAAAAACGAATTATATAATTATATTTATAAAATCTATTATTAATGAAAATCAAGAAGCGTTGCTATTCCCAATAATTTATTTTTGTTATATCTATAATACCTAATTAATAATTTTTATCATTAGATTTAAAACCTTCATTCGTCTTAAAAGCATGTCAATTTTTGGATATCAAAGATCCTTCGACATAATTTTAACCTTTCGTTAAACTCATTAAAATTCCCTGATTTGTGGAAATTTTTAAAAGTCATTCCTAACTTTGAAAAGGGTGACAAATCAAATATTGGTGATTATAGGTCAGTGGCTGTTCTATCCGGACCTGCCAAGCTGTTCAAGATGATTCTACATGGCAGGGATGAGCAACCTGCAATGTAGAGCATTCGGCCTGCCACACTTACTCGTGCGGCCCTTCAAAGATTTTAGATTTTGAATTTAAAAAAATCCTGTAGTGTCCCACAGCCTCATTATATCCTAGACATAATCATAATCGTTTTCCACATACAGTGAAAACCCTGATTTTACGTTTAAAAAAATATAACGATAAAAAAACGTAATTAGAAGGAAAACGTAGATTTAGCGTTTGAAAACAAAAATTGGAAATTAATTTTTAATTAGATAATCACACAAATCAGTTTTGTATTTTTTATAGCTCTATCGATCTTATAAACCGTCCCTCAATAAGCATCATAGGTTACCTCATTAACAAGCACTGAGGTTTTTGTGCTCAGCGGGGAAAACTTACCACTGCCATCTGAACTTGTATCTCCATGACAAGTTTTACCGTTAAAGAGAAATATCTTCGAGGTTAGAACATCGAAGAACAGTCTTATTTAATGAGCATTCAAAATATCTCTTAGAGCATAGTCTGCAATTACAATAGGAAAGTCCGTCTGCTTCTAATCTTCAGCGATGTCCAAATCAACACTTCGAGATTTCCTGAAAACTGATCTATACACCATAGAGAGACTCTTCTTGAAACGATCTATTCAGCAATTTGATGCAGTAAATCATTCGATATCTAATAGTATTTATTTTATTGATTGTTTTATTTTTGTATTCTTAATACTATGATTATTTTGTTAATAAAGAGATAATTTAAGTTTAAATATATAGCCAGCCCTTTGTAAAAAAGGTTGTTTACCACTGACATACAGAGTAGTCGCTCAACAGTCACTGGTCTGCTTAGCTTTCAAACTATGTGTCTAAGTCACTGGATAAGGCGGTCCAGGTCGACGTTATAGTTAATGACATTGAAAAGGCGATTGATAAAGTCGATCAACCTAGACTTATTACTAAATAAGATTACGATAGATTCTCGGTCTTACGATTTTTTTCAACTTATTTAAATTAGAGGAAGCTGTATGTGCTGCATGATTCTTTAAGGTCATGTGTCAATCCCACAGGGTTTCAATTTAGGACCATTATTATTCGTTATATTTATAAATAAATATAGATATAAAACATGTCTTCTCTTGTAACTTCTCACTCTTTGCAGATGACTTAAGACTATTTAAAGCAATTACCTCAATAGATGATGCCTATTCGATACAGTTGGACAACAATCCTCGATTAAAATGGGCAATGTTCAGAACAAGGAATTACAGATGTCGCCAGTTATGCATCGACTGTATAAGTTATGAAATTAGCGCCAATAGATGGCGTTAGGTACAATAGTAACTACATAATGTGTATAGAAAATTAGTTTATAATAGGGACCCCAAAGATCTTCGGTAACAACTTTTTCTCCCCTTTATAATGTTGGATTATAAGCAATAAAGTGTATCAAACTGCAGTAGTGGTTTTATTAAGTGTCAGGTTTAGGCAATACTAAATCGTCTTTCATTAAGTGTTGGAAAATGTCAAATTATGACATTTTTTAGATCAAAGGAGCCCATCAACTTTAATTACACTTTTGGGTACGTAACTCTTCCTAAGCAATCGTCTGTTAAAGAAGTTAAAATTTACTTTGCATGTATCGTACGTGTGTATGAGATCGTCAATAATGTTGGTCTTTGTCTTAAGAAATTCTAATCACACACTCGAATTGGGATTCATTATCTGGGCTCTACATGGGGGTTCGAATATCCTCAGACTAGAGAAAATCCAGAAGGAATTCTTAAAATATCTCGAGCTTATACCCCAGCGCATGGATTCAGGGTTGCCTAGAATAAGTAACTCTCTAGAAAAAAAGGTCAATCTACTTGAACGACTAACTATTAGGGGTACCCATTAGTATTACTTTTGTACCCAGGATGAAGCTGTGTCAGACCGGTCCGACACAGTTCCATACCATCTTCCACCGCATATACCGGCAGGGCCAGTTCAATCGAGGAATGCAACAAAAGCAGATTTTTTCTTGAAACGCGTGAAGAGTTAAAAAATATAATGCTAGTCTTTTTTAAGATAGAGGGAGAGGGTAAGTGGCCTTGCACAACTCTCCGAAAGTCGATGCAAAGTAAGCCAATGCCCTGTAGCAAATCACATTGGTGACCAGATCCGCTTGTCCGATAGGGCCCTCCGCGGAAGACCCGCTGGAGAAATGCCGCATCGGACAGCATAGAATGAATCGCGGCCTTGCAGCGTCCAGGTGAAGACAGGACCACATAACGTGGCTATGAAAATCCTGACAGACGTGCCCACCAGCAATGTGGAAGATGCTACAAAGGTTAAACTCTTCAAGTTTGTAGCCCGCAAATTACCGTAGCCAGTCAGAAATTGACTGACCCTAAAATCTGAAAAGAACCAGCTACGATTTAGCCTGACTCAGGAGTATCAGGAAAGAAGAGATAGATAGTCTGCACCTTGGGGGTGGAATCCTACCTCTCCACTGATCAAGAGCCGTTTTGCGGACGCGTGACTTAAGGTTTTCCAAAGATTTGCCCTCGATTGGGCAAAATGTAGTTAATTGTAGTAAACCCATTAGTATTGTCGTTTTCGATGCGCCATCTTTTAATGCGTCACCTTCAGTCTGTTAGGCGGTATGGACGTAATAAGTTTCTCTTGTGCTGGCGGCTACCTGCTCCTGGCTTTTAGACAAAATAAACGATTTCTTTATCTCTCTGACGACAATGGGAGGACGTGTCCGTCGTAAATACATCTGCGGAGCTGTATACTTTTTCAATATCATTTGAAAAAGAAAGCGACAGAAGCTACGAAGGATATTTGCGAGATTTACGGTGACATATTGGTTATCAGGATGGTTCAAAAAAATTAAATCTGGCGATTTGTGTTTGGAAAACGAGCCTCAAAGTGGAAGACCCGTCCAGGCGGATGAAGCAGCCGTGAATTCTGCAATCGAAGACGACCCGATGCTGACCATTGAAAAATTATCGGTTCATCCTAGTCCAGTACTCAGTGGATCCTAAAGAAATTAGAAAGGATTAAAAAAGAAGGTGTTTGGGTCCCACGCGCATTCACGCGTGACCTCATGTTGCGAAGTTGACGTGTGAAAAAATTCAGGATCTTAGATGGGTCACCCTGTTGTATCCTCCATACTCGCCGGATCTCGCACCATCCGATTTTTACTTATTTTATTCTATGTAACATTTTCTAAGAGATCAAAATTTAAATTCCTTAGATGAGGTGCATACATCCCTTTCAGACTATTTTCAGTCAAAATCGCAGAGTTTTACAAGAAGGGCATGGATGATTTGAAAGAAAGCTGGCAGAAGGTTTTAGATAATATGGAGAATTATTTTGTATAAGAAAAGTTAAATAACGTATAAGAAAAATTGTTTTAAATTTCATTGAAAAAACGACATTACTAATGGGTACCCCTAATAATTAGCATTAGTTTGTCTGCTAATATAACCACGTTTATTAAACCTTTGTTCAATGAAGATGGAAGATTGAGGAGTACATGAGGAAAAAAAATGAAGCCTTTGAATTGTGGTGCTGGCGACGCCTGAATTCCATCGACTACTAAAAACACAGACGAGCCTGTCCTAAAAGAAATGGGAAACAAAAAGGACGACCGACTTTCAACCACATGTTTTAAAAGGATTCTGCGATACTTTGGGCATCTCGCTAGAAGAAATGAATGCCTGGAGAAGCTTGTCGTGCTTGGAAACGTACAAGGACGCAGGGGTAGGGGCAGGATCTGCGATTCGGCTGGAGATTCGGTCGCAATCCTTAGACGAGAAGGTGCTGACCAAAGAGTATACTTTAATTTACTGCAAGAATTTATTTTAACAAACAATCGAGAGGACTTGCGAGGAAGGCGAGGAAGGAACACTATAATCGAAATCGAAGAGCATATCCTGTTCATATTCTTCCAAACAGATGGCTTGGACGAAGAGGTCCAATAAAATATGTTAAATTTATTAGTATTTTTTTCTAGGTTTTAAATTCTTTAAGCTGTATTTCTCTTTATAAAACCACTGCTATATATTTTCATTAAAATCATGAACATTGTTTCAGGCACAATAAATTTTGCTTAATTATTAATATAATATTTTTATTTAGTGTGACTGTGCCTTAAGTCAGTCAGGTGGCATCCCTAAGTGGCATTGCAAAGTGTACCTGGAGCAAAACTTGGAATTCCCATGTGTGCGAAAATCCTGGGAGCATATCGCCCCAGTCTCCCCTAAATGATAAGTATAATATACGGAAAGAGTTCAAATCGGCCAGGGGATAAACTTGCTTAAACATCCTTGCGGCCATTGAATATCAAGTTAAGACACTGGCAACGTACACACACACACACAAGTTACGTGTTAACGTGTACGTATTTATGTGTACGTGTGCCAACATTTATATCCCGGAAACTAATTGAAATTGAACGAGGGTCCCGAGTCCCTTAATGCTAATTTATTAGGACTTTGTTTTAAAGTTTCGTGACATGTGTCACTTTTGAATTTTGCGGAAAAGCAATTAAATTTTATCAGTCGGCCAAGTCCAGGGAATGGCGGAGATAAAACCGTCATCCTCCCGTTCCCTCTACCCCGTTGCTTTTGAATTAAAATTCATTTCGGTGCCAAAAGAAAGTGTTTGCGAAGAAAGTTTTTTTTTTAAATTTAGCGAAAAACATATTTCTTATATAAAGCTATTAAGTCGAACGTCAGTTTTCATGAATAATTTATTCGAAAGACTATCATTTACTTAAAATAATTTTTAAATGATGTTATATATATATACGTTGAACAATGTAAAAGTTTTAGAATTTACAAGGAATTTTGCTTTATAATTTAGTGTAGCCGTGTAATTTAAGCTTATACCCACGGGTTAAGAACCCCTTGTCTGCACGATAAAAGCTAATTAATTCAAAGCTAAGTGGACTCTTTATTCCAAAATACCTCAGTTAGCTGAGAAAAGACAATATTCGCGTAGCTTTTGCTGAACTAACTCAATTATTTTGTAATATGGTTGAAATTTATCGATGACATAAACTCAGACGACGAAATATATTCTGAATATCTTATAAATAATTAAGCCGAACGAATAATATAAAAAACAATAATTATTTCTTAAAATCAAAGAGAAATGAAATGTGATTTTTTCTTGCGTAATATAAAATTGAAGCTGTAATATCCAACTTTGGTTGTTCACGAAATCTATTTTTCTTAGCAACTGTGTCTTTATTCAAGCTAATTTTGCACAATATACTTTTACTGTATTAATCTGTCTTAATTTTAGAAAAAAAAAATATTAAATGTGAAACGAGGGTCTCTCAGGGACCATAAGCATTTCAAGTCAGAATATTAAAGGATTCTTCATAGATCTTCATAAAAATGGATTGTTCAATCAATAAAAAAAGTTATTCATTATATGCTTCATAATATAGTTGATTTCTTTTAACTAATCAATATAAGGCATAAATGACAACGCTCTCAGCGATGTCTCGCGAACGTGTCAATCTCACGTTTCTCTCGCACTTGGCACATCGTACGGGATATGAGGGAGAAAAAACATCGCACATGTGCAAGTGCGAGGGAGAGAAAATATCGTGCTGTGAGAGCAGAGAATCCATATGAGCCGAGCCGGGGGCGTGCCTCAGTTGCTCTGTCACGTCGCACGTGTCATGTTGCGCACGTCACATTAATTAGTAGAAAAAAACAAAATTAGATCAAAACCTGGGATTTTTCTACTAATATATATCAGGAATAACTATTTTTATTCATAGAATAATCCATTTTTTTAAATGTCAACATATTTTCTAAGAATTTATTAATTCCTGACTTTTTGGGGTATATTTTCATACAAAATAGATCCCATCGGCCAGGAGCGTTGGTTTTAAACCGTCGTGATGGATTATTTAACGGTATTGAATGTGTAGAAGCAGGTCTGGTTTGTAAAAGGCCTCTACAATTTAGTACTAGAATATTATATACTTTAAGGGACTTGGGTTAATTTATATATTTCTAAACCCCAACAAACCTATAATCCAATTTCAAAATTTTTCATATTTTTCTGCCTTTAGCTCTGTTTTAAATAAAAAAAAAATAAACAATACCTTTAAATGTACCAGTGCAAAAACAAAAATGAGGAAAAAATCGAATATAATTAGATAAAATATATAAAAGAGCTATTGAATATATTGATAATAATATAAATACTGTAAGTCCTCGAGTTACGCCATTAATTGATTCAGAAGTCGAAAAATCGTGTAAGTCGAGGAAAGCACAAAATATAGGAATTTTGACAAAACATATGTTTTAGTTTTAATGGATAGGAAAAGTAAAATAGCCTTTGACAAGATCTTACATGAAAACCTAATTTACAAACTAATTTCAGCAGATATCCCACTCTCATATTTTAAGCTTATTAAAATTTTTTTAGCAAAAATAAAATTTCAGAGTAAAATTTCAATCAGAATTCTTGTCCACCCGTCCTATTAGGACAGGAGTCCCTCAAGGGTCAACATTATATCCATTGTTTATTTTATTATACAGCAGCGTTATGCAATACTACAAAAATGATGATGATGATTTCGTATGGCTATTACTTTGCCATTCTTCGCGTGCTCGTCATTGTTCGAGGTTCCTCCACCATTTCGGGGCACGCCAAGAACAGCATTAGTTGGCTACGTAATCCA
>JAGXCT010033001.1:0-13624 GCA_022495035.1 Philopotamus ludificatus | reverse complement strand
GTCACGTGTGAGACTCAGGTTCCTTTGCCCTCGACTACCATGCGAGAGTTTGGTAAGGTCCATGCCCTCAGCGATTGAGAGCCTTGTGGCTGGCAAACGATGATGATGATGACGATATATATTATTATGTAATTTTTCAGGTGTTACAATAACTGTATAAATAAAAGCCAGCGTTAAATATCAATGTTTATTTCATATAAGTTTTACAAAATAGTTTTAATACACAAGAGTGTATAGAAATATCGTAAACCCAAATGTTGATATTCCTTTTATAAATATTTTATGACAACTACATTTTAAAAAATAGTAGTGATTACACACTGATTTAGATAATAAATAATACTGTCAAGTTGCATATAAGTAGAATACGTGCCCTAAATATAGATACACATATTGATCACGAACATATAGTGATTATATAAATATGATATTTAAGGATAATATATTTGAAATACGTAATAAAATGCGGAACGTTTCAAAAAGATTCGACTGTGCTGACACCGAGGCCGTCTTCACAAAACGAAACGAGGTTTAGAAAAGCACAGGAACGTTGGAAAGCGCTCCGTGAAAAAGAAAAACAACGTCGACTACAATCAAAAGATCAAAAATACGAATAAGCTTTGAAATGCAAATCGTGATGATATGAAAAATGTTATATGAAAGTGCTGGTGATATATATAAACATATACATATATATATATATTTCTGTTAAACCTAAGGACATAGTGGTGCGGCGATGACGTTGCCGCACTCGCTCCGTCGTCAATACCTCGGTAACTATTCCAAATCAATATAACGCAAACAAAGCGGCAGACGATCCGTATACTATATCAAACATGTCGTCCTCCTGTCATTGTTATTTAGTGAAAATCAAAAGCGAATCATCTAGAAATATTGACGACGCTTACAAATCTAATATATATATATATAAATCTCTCTCTTAAAAATATAATATACTTAAGTAATTAAACAGGTAAGTAAAGACTCGCCATTACATTTAATCACATAATTTATGATATTGCTTTTCTACACGCAATCGGTTGTCTATATGTACACGAATATCAACAAGATGACGTCTCCTGCCGAATCTGTGCTAGATAAGTATCAAACGATTTTTAGACGGCCACAAAATAAACGACAACAACAAAAAACGCCAACAGACCCGAATCCGAACGCTCGACGATAAATCGTCGAGCGTACGAACTGCTCGATAAAGAAACATTTTAAACAAATACCGAATTTAACGGAGAGATTTATCTCGTCTAACGTATCGTTCGCGTTTTAAATGACACACATCCCGCAGATGACGTAAATTGATGACACGCAGGGCCTTAACCTTAACCTAGCTTAACCTAAAAAAAAAAAAAAAGTACGCCTTTGATTGGTTCGGAAAACAATGCTCAACAACTCCGCGAAAGCAATTTCTATTCGGCGTCTCATTGAATACGTGATTCGTAAGCGTAACTCTCTCCGGATTACGAAATGATTCAGAAATTCTTTCACCGTACATACATCGGAGTACATAATATCTCGGTAATGCGTTTAAATTTCGACGAAAAAGCACGAAAACAATCAATCATCAACAAAAAAGAGATTAAATCGCAACGAAAAAAAATGATACGATTCCATAATTTCCATATTTAATGCAACGTAACGTAATAAACATATTTACATTACTCCTAGATACTACTCTACGTCCTACACTATTCTACGATATAATCTAATATATTTATAAAAATATATTAACTTCACTTACGATAATCGAGTCAGACTCGTAATTAAAAATATACCAAAATGTTCTGCGCAAAACTTGTGAATTTATTCGACGGATTTGTTCGAAATATATACAAAAGTAATACTGAGCTGAGATTCGGATCAATTTTGTTATCTGACGTCGGACATAAATATGTACATTAATCTTACGCGCTAATATAATCTGATTATGCGTACCGAGGTTCGATCGGAAAATTGTATTTGTTGTATTTTGACATTTATATGCGAAAAGAATTTTTGGAAAAAAATTGATAAAACGGAAAGAATTTTTGGAAAAAAATTGCAAAAGTGGAAAGAATTTTTGGAAAAAAATTTAAAACGGTTGCAATGAAGCAACCGATGCTCTGTCGACATTGAGAAGACGAAATGCGTCTTAGAAGTGCATAAAATGAGTTTTTTTGATCGAACCCCGTACATAAATATAATATAAATATATAAAACATTTGATTTGTAAATTATATTTATGACTACAGCCTCTTCGGCGTCGATTCTAATTACAAATAAGGTGTATAGGTGAAACCATTCTTGTCGTAATGTACATTTTTTAATGGCGGACGAAACCGCGCAAGGTCTTATATATCATTCTTATAATAATTATCATTTTGAATATAATCTCTCTTATCAGTAATAAATTTTTCATATCTCTCGACTACAGTATATATATTATATAATATCACCAATTTTTTGTTTTGGAAAAGCTTTCATTATCAAAAATACCATAATTTAAAAACAGTTCCCATATCATCAGTACAGCAATGATAAACGTGCGACTGCGAAAAAATCATTCAAGGAACGACAAACTAATTTACAAAACGGCGGGACACGACGAGCAATGCGTTTTTTGCTGCCGCAGAAATGAGTCGGAATCGCAAGTAAACCGTGTGAACGCGAAAACAAATGAATACTTAACCATTATCCTTACGATTAAACAGATACAGAATAGTTTTTACGTATACTTATACAATGATAAAAATTGGAAACTACGTGTGATTAATAAATGTATATATATAGATACTACGCTCTACGACAGGACTCCGCACAAGTCCCACTATCGATCGCGAAACATAACCGATGCTTTCCAATGTCGTCCGCACGTCGACGTACAAGTGGAACTGAGCGCAGAACTCTGATCTACACACTACATCTAGTAAACGTCATCCGTTCAATCATACAATGAGTACAAAGATAAATATATAGAATAATCAAAAAATCTTAACATTACCCACAAACGGAATGTGATACGTGAATATGATTAAATGTTTGGATGGCGACGGTTACATAGGGCACCAATAAATTGACACCTTGAACACCAAATGATTAGGGGCTACATGTAAAAATTAAATAGAATTTGCAACTTGACAGCACGTAAAGAAGAGGTAAATAAAAACGCCTCAGTTCAGCATGGTGTGACGGTCGTAGATGTTGCGGCGCTGCTCGCGGACCTGCTGCTTCCACTTGTCCTGGCGGTTGAGCATGTTGCCCCTGATGCCCATGGGGTGGGCCGATCCGCCGGGACTCACGGAACCCTCGTCCTGAAAACAAACGACAATCAACACTGCGCCTATATAGCTCTCCTCTCCACCCTATAGTTGAGTCCTACGTTCTTGTTGTCGAGAACCTTTACTGATTCTTTGGCTATAACTCAACAATTTCTCAAGAAGAAGATTCGAAACAAGAATGGTTACGATCTTCAGACATAAGGGTGCTGACTCAAGAAGATTTAGAATTTATCCACTGGTTATTTGTCAATAATTCAGAAATTTAATAACTGGAGATGATAAAATGCATAGGATCCTGGAAAGCCGAAATCAAGAAGATTCGAAACAAGAATGGTCACGATCCTCAGACATAAGGGTGCCGACTCAAGAAGAAGATTTAGAATTTATCCACAGGTTATTTGTTATAATTCAGAACTTTAATAACTGAATATGATAAAAGGGTTCTTTATTCGAATGGTACAAAGTAAAAATGCGTTAACCCCGGACAAAAAGATAAGTGAGTGGATTATTGTGGGCAACAATGTGAAGTTATCAGCTTCGTAAACTTAGATCTATACCGAGTTTTTTTTCCGAAAATATATTTACACCCGTCGCAGTGAAAACCAACCGATATGTAAAGCTGTAAAAACTTGATCTTCAAGATCTCGATTTAGGAAATTAAAGGATGTGATCGTAGCATCAGAAATGGGCATGGGACTTTAATTTTTTTCTATCCATTTTTCTTGAATATAATGAAAAATATAGATGAATATAGATCCAGTAACATATGAGACATAATTTATCACTTCATGCGCGTTGACGCATATACGCGTCAAGCAGAACCGTTCCAATTTCCGCGCTCACACGTATTCGTGTGAAGCCCTGTGCAAAAAATGTCCCGAAAAGGATTGAAAAAAAATATAAAAACATTTTTATGTTTTTAATATAATTATATGCTTCAAATTGAAAGCAAAAAAAAAATACATTTTTTTGGAACGTTTTGGCAAAAATAGATTATTGACACTTTTCTCAATACTGAAAAAAAAAAAAATTCCGCATCGTTAAGAAATGAAAATGATAGACAGATCATCCCGGTCGTCTATGTTTTAGTTTCGGATCCGATTCTGAGTTTAACGTATTTGGGAATTATTTTGGGAACATGTGCGTTATGCGGGACACGCTGAAAAAAAGGTCGAGGCTGTGGAATCATCAAAATAATTATATAACAGTGCTATTGCATTTAAAACTGATTTATCTAGTTATTCTAGTCTTTCTGGGGAATATTTTTGGGAACATTTTTGGAATAAGTGCGAACAAGTGCATTTTACCAATAAAATGACGAGAGACAAGAAAATTCATGTCACAGGAATAAATCCGAATGAATACCAATGAGGGCTTATTCGAAGGAACTGATCAAAATAACAATTACGTCGATGACATATACCTCCTCGTTGGTGTGTTCTTGATACGAGGTGTTGGCGCGCTTGTTGATGAGCGGATCGAGGCAAATCAGGAATCCCATGTACACGACCAGCAGCATGACGACCCATATAACGATTATAACGACATACTGAAAATTGTATCCACGTTAAAACAAACGATAAGCTACCGCATATACATGCGTATACGTATGTGCTAATCTGCCGTCGCGTCTCACCTTGATTATTGACGTGTTACGGCTCTCGAATTTGCATTCGCAACGGGGACAATATTCCTGTTCTTTACCTTTAAGCTCCTCTCCGATGCTCGGCAATATCACGCCGACGCAATTGCTGAAAAATTGTAAAATTGCAACACACGTTAAATGGAACAAAATTACGCCAAATACACACATTGCGTCGTTCAAACAAAAATAAAAATATGGCGATTCATAATTTTTACACAACGTCGCAGCATCGCTGCTTTCATTTTACATAGCGGTACATATTGAATATAAAAATGGCAATACTACAAATATCAATACCATTCGTTAGGTGGAACGTTGACGATGTATCGCTTCTGAAGTGAGCGCGAGCTCAGAGTGCTGTTGAGCACGGCGGATGGACTCGGGCATTCGCATTTGCATCTCTTGTCATCGTACGATTGAGACTGCAAGATAAAAATTAGACATTTAAATAAAAAAAAAAAAGCGTACTAATTATGAATTCCATCAGATCTAAAGTCCCCGTACTAATTTAGACTTTAGAGCTATTAGAGGAATTTGCAGCTTCATATTCGATCATAAAAAAATCTATAGTGATGAGAAAATGAGTACATTTTTAAACCGACTGATCGAGAGGCACCCAGACTCGGCCGTAATGATTATTTCCAATTGAAGAGTTTGAAGATGCGATTGTGGATAGTTTTCTCCCCCCGTCTTACATCCACCCCGTTTCAGCTGTATTGACTTGGTATTCATTCGTCAGTAAAAGCAGGACGGTAAAATATGCGCAAGATCGAACCAGGTGGAAAAACCACATCGCTAGAGCCGCGGAAGACACCACAGTCATGGAGAAAAGGATCCAGAAGACATTGGAATTCTCTCTCATTCGATTTCCCAGCAATAGAGTTCTACTCCAATGAGCATCTTCTCCATGTAGGCAGTGATTTTATTCTTCTAATAGATTAGGTTTCGTTAGATATCCGCACTGATCAAGCATCGTCGACTCCTATCTTCTATTTCTTTATGTGCCTTATTTTGGACATAGACGAGCTGGAACAATTCCATTTCTCTTGAAGCGTTCCAGTTGCAAAAGTTGCGGCACCACAATTATGAGCCCTGGCCCCATCCACCATTATCCGGTCTGCCGCCCACGTTGCTCCACCTTCTGGTAAGTTTCAATGCTGCAGTGTCCATCTGTATACAGTCCGTCCACCTCAGCCTTGGTCTTCCTTTCGTACGGGGACAGGAAGGCTTGTTAACCATAAGCCTTTTCGGTGTCTGACTGTCTAGCATCCTTGACACGTGACCGGCTCACTGGAGTCTAGCCACTGGACGGCACCTGTGACCGGTATTCATTATATAGTCGGTACAGCTCATTGTTGCTTTGGATACGCCTTTTTGTCATCGTCGAATTGACTCCAAATATTCGTCTCAGGATTCTCCTCTCCAGGACATTATTTTACAAAAGCCCAAAATATTAAGACCCGTATGTTAGGATGAGCCTGATAAGGGTCATGTAGAGCTTGACATCTTCTTTCGAGAGAAATCTTGACCGCAGATGCTGTTGAACTTTGAAGTAGCACCGGTTGACTTCATGATTCTTCTTCGTACCTTCAAATTGGTTCATTATTTTTTTTAATATGTGAGTCGAGATATGTGGATAGTACTCGAAGCTGTACTTTTCAACTCTCTAGGGTTTGTGGTCGTTATTCCGCACAATGGCAACAATTATAATTTATTATTTTTGTGTTGCGATCTGTCAACGACTCTGAAGACTCTCCTCTCGTCTTCCTTGACAATCTCATAGACACGGTATAACTATTGCTAACCAACGACAAGCTGACCGACACCATCACTGATGTCTGGCTGCAGACTCCGCCTTCAGACCGGCTTCATACCAAAGAGCCAGCCTCTCGTCGGAGATCATCGGAGGGCTGCGTGCGTCATATTTCATTTTGAATATCATAAATAGTTGTCGGAACATTGTGTCGAGAGTAAAGGCTCGCCATCGTCCGAGTCTTACATAACCTTTACAAGTTCAAGGATTCGTCTATGGCGTATGGGTAGCTACTTTGGTCCATGAATTATGTCCGAAGTATGCAATGCCATATAGAAATCCTTAATCGAATCAGATTCCAAGTTAATCAACGAAAAATTATTGCAGAAACTCGCTCCAGGAATCAGAGAAATTATAATTTAACCCTTGTTATTTGTGATAAACCATAACACAGATTTTATATAACGTTTGGGAAAAAATCCGGCATTCGATACAACCACATATGAGTATTATATTACGTATTTGAATTTTGCAATTTTGTGCTCGACCAAAGCGTTAAAAAAAATAAAGAATTGTGAATAAACGAGAAACTATATGGATATGTTATCGGATAAAAAGAAAACATGACGCGTATGCTGCATTGCCGGCCATCAATGATCGAACCCGTGATGATGCAGCATATGCATCATGCGGTCATCAATGATCGAACCCGCGATGATGCAGCATGTGCATCAGCGGCCACCATAGTGTTAAGACAGTGGCGGATTTCTTTTTAAGCGATTTTTTTTCAATAACAAAAAGAATTAATAATTTATCAGTATTTCCTAAATTGAATTGATAAATGAATAACGCCAGCTATGGCATGTTTTTCGGGTAGTCACCCTAACGGTCATATTTTGAACCATATGAACTGACTGTTCAGCAGACCATGGATCCATGGATTCAGCCGCGTAGCTACCTTAACACTTTGCAGTCCGGAGGACTCGTATGCGAGTCCCAGAGCAACGGTCTGGCTGGCTCGCATTTAAGTATTCGTGAAGACAGAGCAGCGGTCCGGGGCCGCACATACGACTCCTTATTAGTAATTAGTAATTTAGAGTCTTATATAAAAAAAATTCTTAGCAATTAGTAAATTTTTTTCCCCGAAATCGCCCGGCTCCAGCGAAAAGTACCGCGCGAAAAAATTGAATAGGGTCTGGGGCCTCATGTGCTAAATTCGTCACTGCCTTCAGGTAATATAAATAAAAATATATAATAAAAGAATTAATATTGGGATCATGAGTCTCTCCGGACATAATTATAAAATAATTTTGTATCGTCGAATCCTCCGTTTTTAATTTATTATTATATTGCAATGTTCGGAAAGTAATTTGGTTTTTACCCAACTTCGGACTTAAGCCGCATAATCATTATATATTTTGACAGCTGATATAGCAAGGCTTGTTTGAAAAAAAGTTTGATTGATTCTACGCAGTAATTTTGGGTTGGTACCCTTTCAAATATGGAAAGTGAAAAGCAGAATTTTCGGAGGAAGGGAAAATGATGTTCAAGCAAGAAAAAAATTATGCGATGTGTATGGAGAAGATGTATCGACAGAACGCCAGAGCCAAAACTGGTTTGCAAAATTTCGATCCGGAAATTTTGATCTTGAACATGCACCTCGTTCTGGAAGCCCAGTTGAAGCTGATGAATTCAACTGTCCATGATAATTTTAAACACCTAGGTTTAATCTTAAAGCTCGACTATGAGTTCATCATGTTCTTACGGTAATAATTTTGTGCCGTCGCATTGACGTCTGTGATTTGCTTTTCAAACGTCAAGAAAATGATCCATTTTTGAAGTGCATCATCACTGGGGATGAGAAATGGGTTGTCTACAACAATGTTAAACGCAAGAGATCATGGAGTAAAAAAGATAAACCGGCTCAAAGCACTTTGAAAGCCGATATTCATCAAAAAAAGGTGATGCTATCTGTTTGGTATCAAAGGAATCGTTTTTTTTAGCTTCTAGCGGACAACACAACGATCAATTCTGAAGTGTACTGTCATCAGCAGGACAAATCGAATGATTCACTTAAACAGAAAAGGTCAGAATCGATCAATAGAAAAGATGTAGTGTTCCACCAAGATAATGCGAGACCTCACACAAGTTTGTTAACTCGCCAAAAGCTTTTACAGCTTGGATGGGATAAACTGCCACGCCCATCATATTCTACAGATCTGGCACCTTCTGATTATTATTTGTTCCGGTCTCTACAATTTTTTTACGGTAATACCATTACTTCAAATGAGGTCAAAAATCATCTGGATCAGATTTTTGCCAGCAAAGAACAAAAATTTTATGAGCGCGGAATCATGCTACTGCCTGAAAGATGGCAAAAGGTATACAAATTTTCATGAAAAAAACGCTACCCAATATTTTGCAGTTATTAGGTAATGTTGAAAAATAAAAATTAAAATAAAATCCCATTTTAAAAATATGATGGTTTTGAGGTAGGATATTTTATCCAAAACTTTACGGTCATTATTTAATTGAAAAGAAAATCACTGATGAGCTATAAATAATTAATGAGGATAATATTATCTTATATGTCAATAGGATATTTATATAATATATATATGCGTTAATGGACTGAGATCGCATTACATCTATTCATCTCGGCTTTGTCCAGGTAATACAACCCCAATACATAATACATCGTTATTATCCAACGGCTTGAGTTACTGGGCAATATTTTCTTCAATCAAAAGAATTATGTAAAAAAATTCAATTAAAAAGTTTTCAAAGAAATAAAAAACAATGTGCGCACAACAAGGGTGGCTGTATAACGAACTGTGGTGCTACGTTAGATAAAAGCCTATTGATTGTATAACTCTAATTACCGTCGGCAGCAGCCTAAGATGTGTATAAGGTCGTTATGGCTGCCATGGCAACGGAAATAAGCCCTTTGAAGCGTGCGACGCAGACGCGAACTTGTGAGTGTGTTTGTCGAGCGACCACCCACTCGGGCGCCGGAACAATGGACAATCAACTAAGTGTCACCTTCACGGTTTAATAATAGATTCGGTCGGAATAAAAGAAGTGACGACCATATTTGTATCGACAAAAATCAATACTTTACATTTGTATATACATATATATTCGCGTAAAAATGCCGTGGAGACCGAAAAAGATTCATCTTTAGAGACGTTTGTATCGGTAGGGGCAACAGGTGGCGGAGATATTAGCACTGACCACGCCCAATGTGATTCTGCAGTCGTTCATCGCACGTACGCACTCGTGTGATTGCATGTAGTGCCTATCCCGTATTGACTAATGGCGGTGTGCAGACATACCAGACATATACATAAGTACACGAGTACACAATGCAGATAAATCCATAAAGTGGTGGGATGGGGGAATGGGGGTGGGGTCGGCGGCTGTGCATGGGGTGGGGCGGGGTGGGGCTGCTGAAAAAAAGTGATGCGCACGAACCAATCGGATGCGTTTCGCCAATGCACCAATATGCGCAATAATGTAAAAAATTATAATTTTCGAGGACGTGACGTATTTTGACACCTGTGGCGCTTTTGACGTTTCCGCGCGAAAACGTCAAGGCGCCGGGAGGCGGCTCCAAGACCCGAATGTATTATTATTGGAAATTATAGTCACCCAGGCGACGGCCGACAGCGAGAGCAGCATCAGTAGCACCAGCAGTCTCGGCTGGGCGGCCATGGTGATGGATGGGGGGGGGCGTAGGCGCCGGGGACCCCCGGTGCCGCTCTGCCCCGGACGCGACACGACACTCGCCGACGGCGAGACGTCAGGGAGTGATCGGGGCTCCGAGTAGACCGCAACAGCCGACCATGAACCGACGAGTGAAAATCAATACATTTTCGGCCTTAACGCCGCAGTCGCCGGCCATGTTTCGACATAAATAAAATAAAATTGCGGGCAAACAAATTAAAATAAACGATGAAACTTCGACATAAAATACAAATTAATTACGACATATAATGTGTGATAAATAAATATTAATTTCGTGGCTTCCTTGTATGGGGTATCATGACATTGATTATTTTTCCTAAAAATAACTAATAATACACCTATCCCTCGCTTAACACGATACTCGCTTAACACGGTTTCGCTTTAAACACGGTTTCAGTTTTTTGAAAAAAAATTTTTCGATTAAATCTTGCTTTGTAACGTGCGCATAGCTGCGGGAATTTCAAAGAATAACGGTTAGGGTATATCTGGACGACAACTGTCCATTCTAAATGTAAAAAAAAATGGTACACCTGAAATAAATATCTTTTTTCTATGTTCATAATGATTCAATAAATTTTCAGCTCTATCTACCTATTTCTTTAATATTTTTAAAAAAGAACGTATCCTCTCTTTTTCATACATTTGTTAGTCTCGCTTAACACGGTTTCGTTAACACGGTGATCTAGCAGAACTTATCTTCCGTGTTAAGCGAGGGATGGGTGTACTATATATTTCATCCGCAACTTCTTCCTATTCCCGAAAATGAAAATAAAAAATACCATATGACATTTTACGATCATAGCAGGCAGTGGTGTATCTAGTTTGTTGGTATAAAAGGCAGATCCAATGATAGATCGAACGTGATTGCATATATTTAGCAACAATACTGTTTGCCTCCATTAATTATTTTAATTATTCATCGAAACAATAGTATACTACCTATACTCTAAAATAGGTTCCGAGCAGCGAGAAAAAACCACCAAGAAAAGAAGAGATACGCCGCGAATAAATTTAGAGAATATTTTGCTACTAAAAAAATCGATGGGGGATTCAGGGTAATTATAAAATATGAAGCATATCATGATTAACTATTTTTTTTTATAAAATCAAGATATTGATGCTTGATTAGCTATGCTAAAAAACTCTTTCCATCCATCTTTACATTTACAGAGTAATCTCTAGCAGGACGTGGTTATGAGTCATTCACTATGCATTATTACAACCAGGCGAAACCTTAACAGCATAACTGCTTATCGACAATTAGACACATTGAAATTGAAAAGCCGAGGGAAAAAACACAAAAAAATATCTGAATGTATCCTTCAAAAATAGAGTTATTTTTTAATACGACAATATATGTCCCTACAAAACTAAAATTAAATAAAAAAATCATTATATTATATTTATATTTTTGTGGAGCGAGAACGCTGCTTGCTTGTCAGCGCTACCGGCGTCGTGTATTGGATGGATGCGGGTCGGTAGCGGAGTAAGGGGGGGGGGATTTCGCCACTAAGCGCCGTGATGCGCTGCGTCTTAGTGCAGTCATACTGACTCAGATTGTTCACTGATCCACGTTCCATTTGTCACTAATTTTATTATTGTTAATATTATTTAGTGTAAATAGTTAAAACAAAATACGAGCGAAATATGCTTTTTAAATTTTTAATATTCTGCAGCACCCCCATATATTTTACCCACGAGTTGCCACTGAATATTTTAGCATAATGATTGCGGTGGTCACTACGTGATCAAAACAACTTCGACCGATTGCGAGAGGAATTATTAATTTGGCAAAACAAGACGAATAAACTGCATTTGAGCACGCACAACGTACATAAAAGCACAAACAAACGCTGTCTAATACTGTGCTTATTTTATGTTTGTTAATTTACCATTAGTTATTCATTTAATATTCGTCGCTTCTCCAAGCGAATTTTTTAATATTCGAATATTTTTCTGAGGTTAAAATATCCCTTTTTCCTGATCTGGCGATAATGGGAGAAGTGTGTTCGTCAGAACAACATTTATTGCATGCTAATGCATTTTTACATGAAAAAAATGCCAGTGAAGTCACTAGAAATATTTGTGCTATTTATGATGATGTCAGGAAATGCCAACGTTCGTTTAAAACAAATACTTCTGGAAACATCGAGAACAAGAACCCGGAAGAGGACGGCGTGGTCAAGTGTCCTTAAAGTACTTAAAGAATACCAAAAAATAAAGGACAAGGTGTTTGGGCCACGCACCATCAGTCCGACCGCAACCAGACGGAAGACGTTTCAATAAATGGAGATTATTGTAAGAAAACGAGTAATACCGCTCGTTTCTTCGAGATTTAATTATTGGAGATGAGAAATGGGTCCTCTACTCGCATGTTCAAAGAAGCCAGATCCAGTGAAGACAGAAAAAATAACAGCGAACGGGGTAGAGTCGGCCTTTTCGGGTATTTTTATTCAATACCAAGGGCATTTAAAAAAAATGGAATTACGATGAAATAAATCTTCTTTTCTGTAGTTGACACCCTCATGTCTAAGGGTGGTGATCAATTGTCTCTGCATTCTGCAATTGGTTGCTCCAGAGGGTGGGGCTTAGCCTCCCTCCTTCGTCCTTGTGCGTTTCCAAGCGCGACGAGCTTCTTCAAGATATCTTTTTTTCTAACAAGATGTCCAAAGTATCGAAGAATGCTTTTGAGACATGCGTTAGAAAGACAGTTCTCTTTATCGGTCCCCATTAATTTTAAGACAGAAACGTTTGTGCGTTTAGCGCTCCATAGTATTCTCAGCAGACGTCGTCAGTACCACATTTCAAAGGCGTCATTTTTTTCCATGTTCTCCTTTATGGTCCAGATTTCTACGCCGTATCATAAAGAAGAACGGAGAGTTCGATATACCTATGATGATGGAGTTTGATTGCGCGAATTGGAATGGTTTGTGGAAGGTGGTGATAGAAGAAATGAGCCTGTATAAGAACAACATTACTCAAAAATAGAGTCGAGTTTATCCAAAAAGTTTTCAGTGCTCAAAGGGGTAAGACAGGGCTGCATACTCATGCCAGACCTATTTAACTTATACGGGGAGTATATTATGAGAAAAGCCACTGATAACCACCAACGAAGAATAAATGACTGATCTGTTCAAAAGAGTTGTTTGTGAAAGTGATGATGATGATTTCGTATGGCTTTTACTTTGCCATTCTTCGCATGCTCGT
>JAGXCT010033000.1:31875-51087 GCA_022495035.1 Philopotamus ludificatus | reverse complement strand
TAAGGTAACTCGAGAAGAAACGTACGAGATTATCCGATAACCCAAAACTATCTAGCTTCAAAATGAGTCTAGCATGATCGACTTTTCAAAGTCGTTATGGATAACGTCGACTTGGACCCCCTTATCCAGTGACTTAAACACAAGCGAGTTAGACTTGAGCGTTCAGACCAAAATCAATGTTGCTCATCGATAATTCTACACTCAATATGGTTAAATATGCATCTATGCAGAACCATCTTGAACAACTTGGCAGGTCCGGATAGAACAGCCACTGGTCTGTAACTGGCAACATTAGATTTATCTCCTTTTCTTTCTTCATCTGCTTATCGGGCGTTGTCTCTACACTTTCCAACACATAGAGAACAATAAGAATGAGCGTGGCCCTCAACTTTGATGGAGACCTACTGCAGTTAAAGTTTTCTTCTGTATCTGTACAAACGCATTGTACATTTATCTCATTAGTTCTCTAAAATTGCATCATTCCTACGTCGGTTAGGCAATGAACCAAATTGGTTGTGCATCAACTGTTTTTTAATAAACCCAGTTTATATATATATAAATGCAACATCCTTGTCTATATAATCTAAATCTGTTTTAAGTAGAATAAACATAAACCCTCAGGAGCAAGAGTCACTCGCGGATTTTATGACGGCTTCCTAGAACTTGTTAACGGACTCATCTCAAATAAATTCTATCATACGATTTGTTAAAATAAATATACTCGTTGCGGATGTGACGCGCTTTTCGAGAACAACACCTGAGATTTGAATGGATGATTACTAATATGTTTGAACATTTGGCAGCTGCCACACACAATATCATGTGGGATCAGCAAAAACACACAAACGACACGAAAAAATAAATCATAATTGTATTTTCAACCATTGTTTTGTGCTCACTTGGAATGGCTCTCTGTGATTGGATTGTAGCAGCCGAGGCATATGAGATTGCAGCCGGTGCAGGGACCGACGACGAGCGGTTCTGCATCTATGATGATATCTCCGGGCTCCAAATCCCTAGAAGCCACCAAGTATCTGAAATCATCATAATATTTTTTCAAAGAAACCGTGTATATTAATCAGAGCATCTTCATCTACTCAATCTAATGTGTGTTGATTGATTAAGTACACAATAATATTATAGTTTATCTTAACGGTGAGGTTATTTAAACATATACGCGTATCATCTTCGTATGTATAAGCATAGTATTTTACGATTACTATGAAATATGTTGTGAGTCAAATACTCATATATTCTAAAAAAATAATATATTAAAAAAATGGATTCAATTTATATTTAATTGAATCTTGACATATTTACTACGATTTATATGAACGTTTTCTTAAATTATTCTTGCGATGAACTGCTTTACTAAATTTTTTCAGTTCCTGAAATATCTTACATATTTAATCCAATGAAAATTTTTTTTTTTTATTATTATATTTTCCCTCGTTTTACGCGGTAGATACGTTCCATGAAAAATCACGTATATGAAAATCGCGCATAACAAGACAAGGAGCTTTCAAAATATGATATCGATTCAAAAATATTGAATGTTTTTTACGCGGTTTTCTTAACCATTTCAGTGTGGCGCGCATGACGTTCATGCACGCAATTCTTTCGAACTTCAACTTGTCGTTACATGTAAACTAGATGGAATTAAGTAATGGTGTTTAATTTTAAAAATCAGTCCACAAACACAGGTAACAATAAATTTACAACATATCACAAAAAAGTTATAGGAACAATGTCAAATTTAAATATGATACAAAATCATTTGATCAAAAATAAATCGCGCTTTTCTCAATCAATGTTTGATCTAAGTTGTTTTTTTTTTAACCAAAGCTTGATCGCCATTACTTTTATTTATAATTTATTAACATTTTAATTTGAAATATTTAAATCGGACAATAGAAATAAGATTAGGACAGATGCACTTTATTAAGTACAACACTTAAAATTTAATAAGACGAATATAAATCTCCTATTGAGTCAGATCTTCAATTAATTATTGAAGAATTAACGCAGAAACTATCTAATCTATAGTAAAGATACGAGGTTTGATAAAAAAAAATACGAGGGTTTTTCGTTTTGCCCAAAAAATCGTTATTTATTAATCATTATTCATTTTGTCCCCTTAAATTACAACATATCAAACATCTTTAAAATATAAACTCTCTTGGTATACTCGAAAAAATTCATAATATGAAAAAAATAAGAAATTTGAATATGTCCAAATGTATTTCATCATCACATTAGTTATTGCGTCAGCCAATTACTTTGAATATATATTGCACTATATCAGTGATGGTGAACCTTTTTATGAAGTGTGTCAAATTTTTATTTATTATTTTTTTTATTAATTAATTAAACCAAACAAATTCCTTATATTCCCGATTGAAGTATACAAGATGTTTGGGTATATTTATGTATAATTTAAAAAGATGTCAGTTACCGAAGTAAACCGATATTTTTTTCGGTTCAGCTTAGGTTTTCGTTCCGACAAAAATAACATGATTGCCTTGATTTAAAACTTTTCGGTTTATCTAATTAAATAGATTTTGGCGAACGAGTGTAAATTTTCAATAAGCTGAACTGGAAGGTTTTAGTATAATGTCTATATTCGTCACATTTTTCTCCTTATTTATGTCCATGGAACCCATTTTAACCCTTTTAGACCTGACTTTTCATTTTTGGATAAAATACACCACTATGTTCAAAAGGTCCCAGTGATAATAAAATAAAAAATAACCTTCAAAACCAACGTTCAAATTATTGTACCTTGCAATGTACACTGGGTCTAAAAGGGTTAAAAGAAAAACGTTCTCGAAATGAGGCTAAAGTTGAAAAGCAGATGAATATGTATTTTGATTTTAAAAAAATATATAGAAAAGCTTCAGAATAGATGAGAAGTAGTTGCAATAGACACATACGTCATGAATCATGGCGAGAAAAAGCTCATATTAAATAATGGGATAAGTTCCAGCACATAAATAACCGCGCAATTCAAGGCGTATGAATAATTAGTAAAGCGATGCAAAATTTCGGGAAAATTCACACAATTTTCCTTCCGCCGACGTGTTAATTAAAATAATACGAATCTATTTTCACCTGCGACCGGTGCCATCGTTGTTTTCGCATGAAAATCTTTCGCGCCTGATGACACTTTGTTTCGTCGACGGTCGCCCATAAAGTTGCGCGCGAATTTCTCAATGAAAATGTTGGCAACGTTTCCAATGAAACGATATTATTTGACCGAGACAACGAATATGTCCCACGTTTCGAAACACGTGTTCAAAGAAACGATCCGAATAAATAAAACGCACTGACCTGCCCATCACGTCGGAATCCTCGACGGCGTACGGCAGATCGTCGACCGGCGGCTTCTTCTTCTCCGTCTTCCTGTGATGCTGCCGCCTGTGATGTTGCACGGGACATTGATCGACAGACTCGCACGAGTCCGAGTTGTATCCACGGAACGTCGGCTGCTCGTTCTCTTTGCCCTTCGCCTTTCCATTCTGCTGCTGCTGGCCGAGATGGTTCTTGCCGCGCTTCTTCTGCAAAAATCCCGATAGTTTCAATATGGTTTTGTGCAGCATGGCACGCGGCGTGCCACACCGGCACGTGCTGTTTGTGTATGTCCGCTGGATTCAATGAACGTGCAGCACATGCGAACCGGTGGGAAACAACTGCTGACAAATGGCCACGTCATCGGCCATCCGATTTCAACACCCTGCACATGAGAGCCACGTACTGGAGATGAAAATAAAAATGTATCGGCATTTATTTTTAAACTGCGGCCATGTTAAAATAAAACTATAATATCAATATTTAGAGCAAGGATGAGAGCGTTGCAGTGGAGTCTGTGAGGGCGTTGCAACGGTGTGTGCGTGAATGCAAGTCGTCTGATTGGCTCACGAGCGCGGACGCATATGAATTACGCGGAAAATACAGTGTGATCACAAAGTACATATATAAAACAATTAATTAATTTATACATTGTATCGAGATCCGTTAACTGGTTTTCTCGTAATGCAGCATTTGTATCGATGCCGCGTTTAATTATAAGGTTAATGCTCTAATCGACATTTATGCCCTAGAATCCGCGAGATTTAGAACGTATTATAAAAAAAATCCAGACACATTTTGAACGGATCTAGCGCGAAATGACGCTTGTCCCTTACAAATGACAGCGGAGACGCGTCTTGGCATTGGCTTTCGACCCGAAATAAAACAAGGTAAAGGTTTCTCATAATTCAACATATGTAAATATAGAAAATGTGCACCGATGTGCATCATTGCGAAATATTTTCAGCGACAAAATCTAGGGATACGGATGAAAGCGGTCTTGGCATGTCCGATTTCACGATCTTGCATTTACGATAGATTACGTTTCTCCACAAAATCCAGCTAATGCGGCCGTGGAATATTTGGAATTGGCCGAGCCGCCATTAATCTTTGATATAAAATGTAAACTAATTAGTAGTCGTAAACATTTCCGATTTATGGCCCGCGTAAAAATAACATTGTGTATAAGATCGCCAGTGCTTTTATATAATTGGCGAATCCCCCCCGCTTTTATTCGATCGCAATAAAATAAGCTATATAATCATACATCGATTTGCACGGTTAGAGAGGTTCCGCGATTCGTGTATATCGAGGCATACTTAGAACCCAATACCAAATTGGGAGATAGGCTACAAAAAAATCGCGTTAAATTTACCTACAGTTATTATACTATGAGTACCGCACGGAAATGTATTTTTTTTAAATAAAAAATATGTATTATTATGTCTCTCATAAAAAAAATGGCAAAATACTCGTTTAGTCCATTTGTAACATCCTCATATGTTTAAAAAAAAATGTATTTAATTGATCCATCACGGCGGCTCGAAACCAAGGGCGTCGCCCGATATTAAGTATGAAAATAGACCTCAAGCATTTCAAATCAAGATATAGATGAATTCTTAATCAATATCTTGATTTTTTTGTGTGTTTAAAATGGATTATTCTAAGAATAAAAATACACATCGTACCGGATGCGAACGAGAAAAAAAAATCGCACCCGATTTTTAATTTTTTTCCGCAATTGCGGACAATAAAAGTCAATGATTATTTATAATATTTATTCCTTAGATTTTTTTCTAAAATCTAAAGAATAAACATATATTAACAGCAATTACGAACGAGATATTATAAATAATAAAAACAAGAATATTCGCTATTGTTGTGAAACGTGCCATTGACAACGTGCCATTGACATGTGCTAAGTGCGAGTGAAACGTGCCATTGACACGTGCGGTCATTTATGCGTCATATTGATTAGTTAAAAATCCAAAATATCGACTAAATTATGAATCATATCAAGAACAACTATTTTTACTCTTAGAATAATCCATTTTTGAAAAAAAAAGTCAAGATATTGTTGAAGAATTCATCAATCATATTCCATGCGGTATCTACACACCCTGTTTATGAATCTTGCCAATTGTTTTTAAATATTGATAACTGATACTCTTGGTCTAGAGCAGTGCTCCGCAACCAGTGTGCCGTGGCACACTGGTGTGTCGTGGGCGGAATACAGACGTGCCGCGGTCAAATACAATGTATTTGAAATTTTACAATTTTTCAATATGTATTTAATACACAATGACAAATTATTTTTCAAATAAAAAACAAAAAATGATTGTAAAATTTGTGTACAGAATTTTGGTGTGCCGCGGAATTCTTGGAAGAATTTTGGTGTGCCGCGGAATTCTAGGAAGAATTTTGGTGTGCCGTAGATGCGAAAAGGGTGCGGAGCACTGGTCTAGAGTGCAAGACCAAGGGTGTCAGACTGTATCTGCTATTTGAATAATAGATTTGATCGAATTTGCTTCAACTTAAATCCATAACACCTCATTTTCTACCCTTACTACCCTCTCACTATTAAGTCTTATTTATTCCTCATCAAACACTCAAGCTGACTATAGCAGAAAAAACCGTATTTAGTGTGGATGAGACTCGCCTGTTCCAGGCAATTTCGTTTGTAAGTCAATGGTGATGATGTCAACGAGCTATTGGAATCACATAGAGCTGACAATCGATGAGCTCATAGAATTGTATGAACAAAAGTCACATCAGAATCAATTCCGCCAGAAAAGCAAATGACAACTGTAGGCTTTATAGGGACATTAGGTCTCAGCTCAATTAAAAAGGACTTAAAATATTTAGAGAACATGAAGAACGCGTTACGGCTAGCTACAAAGCATGGAATAAAACATAAATATAGTGTTTTAGATAGTCTCTAGGTCCTAATTAAACAAAATTTATATTGATTTATATGCAAAGTTCTACTCCGACCTAGGAATTTGACTTGAAGTTTTTCGTCTGATCCGTCTATCCCGTAACTTAGCGGTATTACTGTACAATGAACCGCAAAATATTTCTACAATCAAGATTGGATTGTAAATGTTGATGCAAGGTGCAAAGTGCAAGCGTCGGGGCAACTTTGTAACTTGCATCTTGCACCGTGCACCGTTTGGTTTACTTTCGCCGAGGTGGTGTATTTCGCCAAGTCTGTTTCTAAACCACGTCAAACGCGCAGAAGCAATAGAGGACGGTATGCAGAATGCGAAAGGCGCCATGTCGTAAGCGGACGATGGTCAAAAGACGCGTTGCCAACAAATTGCAACGTGTCTCCGCTGCAATTATCACAACAGGGCCCACTGGTCGCCGTCCGCTTGTTTTTCAGCGACTGCTATGAGAGACCTGAAAACGGACAATTGGAAATGACGCCGGCAATAAACATGACCAACTAATTACCGGCCCGAGGCGGGCTGTCTCGTTTGTGCCGGCCGTGTGACAAAACACTCGGCACATTGGTTGGCCGCCGGCCAGCCATGGTCAGATGCTTTCTAGACAGGCGATCTGAAAATGTTTAGACCTTGGCCACTTGGCCGAATGAAAACAACGCTTTCCTCCTATTAGAGTTAAATTATTAATTGTGTGCGCGGCCGTGTGGAAACCAGTGGCGGACGAACGACCAGATATTTAACTAAATAAAATCAAAGCTAAGGCATCCGAATTAGCATTCGAGATAAATGTACAGACGCATGCCTCTATATCAGTGGAGTAAAATACTCGAAAAAATAAATACTGTTTAATACAACAATTACAAGATAAAAATTCATTTACTTCAAAACTTATCTACAGTAATACCCCCCCCCCGATAACGCGGAAGTTGGGACCGCGTTATTGGAACAATGCGTTATCGGGATAATGAAGCATACATAATTCCGGTTGCGGTTATTTCGTAAAAATACAAATCTGCCGCCTTCGAATTAATGTAAAAAAAAAAAAATGATGAATGAAATATTCGAGTTTACCATCCATGCGATCGCCGACATACACATATACATCCGGTGAAACCATTTGTCTACATCAGGCGTGAATGATAGAGAAGTAATGCCCTCACTACATGATGATATAGATATGTGCGAGCGAGATCAACACACAGGCGCACCCAGTCAAACGGCATAGTGTTTACGGTCGAGCTATGCATTAATAAAATACGCTCGCGTTATTAGAATGACTGTCATGATTTATTTTGAAATTCGCGTTATCGGAACACGCGCTATTGGGGGTATTACTGTACTACCACGTCTCATAATTTAGCGCAAGATTCTGACGGAGAACTTTAGATTGAAGAACTGTCGACAGTGATTTAAGAAGAGCAACAGATGTCTGCTAGTGGACAAGGCACGAAAAGATGAAGTAAATGTACCATAACTTGTACTATCGCAATTTATTGAAGGAATTATAAATCTTCGATAATACGCATTTCCACATTGTCTATTAAAATCGATTCATAGTTTTAAATTAATACATATTTCCAATATGTTATTACTTAAAACTGGTTTATGTTATATGTAGTTGTAGAATGAAGATATTGGTTTAGAAGAAGGAAGCTGTCTTGGCTCCGCAACATTCACAACTGGATCGGGTTTACAAATTAAACATATAAACCGGACTGACAAATTTATGGAGAAGAGATATAGACCAGAAAACGGACAAGGCTTATGTAGAAGAAAAAGAAGAACGAAGACACACTCGTGTTCTGAAAAAGATACATCTCCTGATTAATCCTTCTCAGCATTTTTTCTTGGTCCATTGGTATAACTGATACACCTTTATTTTTTCCACGTTTTATGGACAAGAAAATAGAACAGGTCTTGTTTCTAGCGTCTTATAAATCTTTCAGTTCATCATCAAGTTATTTTCTTTTTCAAATTTCATATTGTTTTTTTTCAACCATAATTCTCATTTAAATAAATAAGAACAATCTTGATAAACATTAATTTATCAAGAAGGACTACTCCTCTCAGTCCAATATCCAATTTTCAATAGTTTTTTCCTATGCAGGAGGTATTTTATGATTTTCTTCATTATTAGTATTTTTCTTCCGAAATTCTTGGAGTGAAAATCGTGCTCCTGAAATCTCCAGAATTCTGTCTTCGTCAAAATTGATTCGAACGTGAAAAGAGGATCTACAATTAAAATATTAATTTAGATTATTTTTCATCGTCTTCTTTTACCTAACCGTGCCGATGTACTACTTGTATATTGATATATTTTTCTCGAATAACTCTTTTAACCTTTAGACGCCACGGCGTGCAGGCACGCGAAACCGGCTAACTAACAGCGCCACGGCAAACGCTACTACGAATTTATTTATGAATAAATATAATATTTTTAAATGAAAATTAATGCAGCTTCATCTTTTGAACGCAATGTGATTGTTAGAATGTCGACATGTTTAGCCATTTCATTTTATTTGAAAATTATACGGCGTACGGTAAAAATCCATATAATTGGCATGGCGATTAAAGGGTTAATATAAGTCATATAATACATGTTACAAACTTTTTATATTTGTCTAAAAAAGTCCAAAGAATAAATATTATTAACCCTTTCAGTGCGGGGCGCATGACGTACATGCGCATACAAATCGTGTCCAGGGTGCGGCCGCATGTCGTACATGCGCGAGATTCTTTAAAACTTTAACTTGTCGTTACATGTAAGCTAGACCGAGTTAAGTGATGGTGTTTGTTTTAAAAATCAGCTAATAAGCACACTTTTTAATAAATATACAACATATCACAAGAAACTTATAGGAACCATGTAATATGAAGCAGACGGTAACGATTCAAATCTCCGCGTACGTGTCGGTAACGTATCGCCGGCTCAAAGGGGTTATTAGGGTGCTCCGTACATTATGTTCCACATACGTGTACCGGATCTTAATGGTATAAAGAAAATGCATTTCGCATTTTTGATTTTTTGATTCGCATTCCCATTTTTTTCTCACTTAATCTCTGTTTGAGCAATTGATATTTTGTTCGATTTATTATTACGAAAATAAAGCGAATCGAGTTTATTTTTTTAGTTGAGATGGAAGAACATATCCTAATCAAGATGTTTGCATAAATGTTGTAGGCAAATGGTCTAATATGGCGGTAACCGGTGAATACAAATTTACCTCGCCAAAAAAATAATTTGGTCCAAAACGGGCCGCACTCAGATGCAGAATCGTGTTTAGACCCGCCGCATTGAAAGGGTTAATAATCATTGAACATTATTGTTCGAAATTGTAAAAAAAAAAATAAAAACGACAATATTCGCTTCTGTTGCCACGGCGCGATGTTTTTTCTCACTCGTATCCGGTGCGATGAGTCGAGAGCGTTGTCATTTACGCTTCATATTGATTAGTAACACATTCTTATTCGAATAACTTTAACATAAAACTCATTACGTGCCGCTAGCTGTTTGTCACGCCGGCGTGACAACGGTAGTAAAGGGTTAACGCGGCATTTTTTGCAATGTTTTAAAATAATCACATACTTATTTATTAAATATAATTGTTACGACACAGTTTTAAATATATCTGATACCAAATGAACTCGTTTCGGTCATCATAAATACGTCCAATTATACGAGGGATAAAATTCCCGATTAATTCCTCTAATATATATGCGACAGCGATCCCTTTTATTTCGCCATTATTCTTTCATCTTTAGCCCATTAAGAAATGTGTATACACGCCGATTCTATTATGGCCGACTTATTAATAAATATTTTCGGATGCCGTACGCATTCTAATGCCACCAGGCATAAAAAGATCGGAAAAAATCATCACAAAAAGCTTGAATTGACCCGTTTATATCAAAAATAATTGGCAAAAGCGCCAAAAATTTAACGAATGTCTGTAATTAATTGGCCCCCGGCGTTCTTTGGCCGCTGAACATGCGCGAAAAATTCTCAGAACTCTCGACATCTATAAATATCAACAATGGTGGAATCGATGAAAATTGTAAGATGAAAATATTTACAAACAACGCGCGTTGTCTATGGATAAATCGGCTGGATAGCATTAGAAAATATTAATCATAATATTTTTTTTATATATACACGCACCGCCCCTGTGAATTATTATATTCATAAAAATATTTGGCAGTCTAGTCGATTTTTATGTATTTTTTTTTGGCATGTACAATAGCGTTGCGTCTGTATAAAATATTAAATTCGCACTTGCCAATTATAAAATAAAGCAAATTTACATATTCGGCTTATCAAACGGGGGTTGTCAACGTTTGGCATTTGAAGCGCTTGAGTGGTGTCTGCCGATTTTTTGCACCCCGCCACTGGTCGTGTCAGTGTTTGGAAGATCTAACATATGAAATATGATCATAAAGCTTAATGTGTTTGTCCGGAATATTGTTTTTATTAAATGTTTACGAGAATAGATTAGAAAACATCATTAGTTGACAAAAAAATACCTAATTTTTAAATATCCGATTACTATTCGAATATAAATAAATACTCGTCGGTGAGAGGGAATGCCGATAAAATCGAATCTTATGGCCGTGTAAACTTTATTTTGAGCTTTAGATACTTTATGTGTAGTTTACACACAACATTAATTGTGAAAAGCACTTTGGACCTAAATATAAAATGATACAACCGAAAATGTATGAGTAAATGTTGCCAAATGCGCAATGTGCTCGAATTCTAATGCATAAAAAAATCATTATATTTAAGTTTGTAAAAAAATTAGATAATCATAAAATCGTTTATTTGGGTTGAATACGTTTCAGATGAAAACATAACATTATTGTCTCACCGGCGTGACAATTGTTTATCCCTCGCACGCGCTGGAAGCTTTGTGTAAAGTTATTTTGATAGGAATGTGTTCATTCAATTCATGGAAACGTCTAGAACAGGCTATCAGATCAAACCTTATAGATGTTTTTTATTCAATAAAAAATTGTCGGATTGGAAAGGGTTAATATAACAATACTCGCTTCTGTAGCCACGTTTTGTAGCCAATGTTTTTCTCGCTCGCATCCAGTACGATGTGCCAAGAGCAATTGAAACGTATACTAGTGACACGTGCCGCGAGAATTTGGCGGTCCGTCTACCAATCCAAAAAATCCAAAACACCGACCAAATTTTGAAGCATTTGAATAACTATAATTATTCTTTGAATAATCCATTTCGTAGAAAAATATCATCAATATCTTGACTTGAAATGCTTGGGGTCTGTTTTCCATTACAAATATACCCCCTCGGACTATGCGGATGGTTTCAAGTTGCCATGACAGATCGGTTAATAAGTGTTTTATTTCTGTATTTTTTATGCGAGGTTTATTTTGTTAATATTGAGTTTATTATTCAGTGTTTGCCATTTTTAAATTGGTAGCTGGCCCATTGTAAAAAAAGGTTGCTCACCCCTGGTCTAGAACCTATGAATAAGTTCTAGTTTTAGCAATATTCTTGCATTTATAAATTTATTTGCGTTTAGAACACAATTATATAAATTTCTAATGGCGTTCATAGGATTAAATATATATTAAATTAAGACAGTGCTCGACTTTCGCACAAATGGTTCCACGAAGATGCGTACGAAAGATTTGACATCATTGTAATATGTACGACATAGCAAATTGTGCTAAAGTTGAACGTACGAAAGTCGAGGAACGACTGTACAGTCAACCCTCCTATAATGCCAAGATTTTTTACGCGTACGTGTTATATTTTGTTGCCAATCAAAGGGCATTGACCCTTATTTCGCTCGGCCGTTTATTATAAATTTACGAAATATGTAATTTGACCCTAAAAATATTAGCATTTTGTAGAAAACAGCAATTTAGAAGACGCTTTATAGAAGGGATGACTGTAAAATTTTAAAAAGTCATTGGACTAAGCGAACTAAAACTTATTTATTTATTTTGCAACTCTGATAACAAAATCAACTGAGTGGTGGTTCTTCTCTCCAGAGAGACCTTTTTTTTGGCAGATAAGTGCTTACCGGATAAGAATAGCATTTTTTCTAAGAACAATCAATGCTACAGTCCTTTTTTATATTTTTTTAATTTTATTCTAACACATTAGGATCCGTTCACGATTTTACGCGTATTAACAATTAAAAAAGTCCTACGAACTTGGTGTAGGTTGAAATTACTTTCAAAATATGCTAGTATACAGTCAACCCTTCTATAGCGCCGAGATAGGGAGTACGCTATAGAAACCCACCATATAGAAGACCTGGCATCCATACAAAATTCGGATTAGGTTTTCTTAATGACCTTGTTATAGTGTTCACTCACGTATGTTATGTTTTGTTAGCACTGAACTTTATTTCATGCAGTGTATTACATATCTACAAAATATGTAATGTGACCTTTAAAATTAACACTATAGGAGGGACTGCCTCACAAGCTGCTATATAGCAGGGAGCGCTATAGAAGGGTTGATGGTATATATGTTTAAATATTTTAGATATAAATCTATTAGCTGAATATTATATAAACTTAATGAAAGGAGAATTGTTTTTTGTATTTTTTGAGAAACTCGTCTGGACCTCAAATCAAGTTTAATGCGGAACACAGATCCGTATTAATAAGATAATTTATTTAAATAAATATATTCTGTATATTAGAACATTATTTTCATTTATTTTTCTTGTTTTTCTCTATTGATATATAGTTACGGTGGTTCTAAAACAACCGGATCGTCTGAAGGAGGTCTCTCGGGGACCCTAAGCCCAAGATATTGATAAATTTTTCATCAATATCTTGACTTTTTAAATAGATTATTCTAAAAATAAAAATAGTACTGAGCTCTCGCAGCACGTGTGAATTGCACGTTTCGCTCGCACTCGGCACATCGTACCGGATACGAGCAAGAAAAAATTTCGCGCCCATGGCAACAGAAGCGAATATTGTTTTTTTATTTATTTTTCACAATTGCAGACTATAAAGGTCAATGATTATTTGTAATATTTATTCTTTAGACTTTTTCAGACAAATAAAAAAAGTTTGTGACATGTAGGATTTATATTAAAAGAGACATTATGCGTGTGAAGAACCATAAAATTTTCATACACAGTGAATAAAAAGGGCCACATATTGTACAGTAATATTATTAAGAAAAATATAAAATTGCTCTCTGTACTCTCATCTATATAATATGAATTTAATAGTGTCATACCATATATGTGGGACCAGTTTTTTTGTATTATTACTGTAGTTAACCAACATTAAGTGCGGTCAGAATCTGGTTTAGTGACCATTGGAAGAGCAGTGTGTATCGAGAATAATCAGTACCGTGAGATGAGCCCGGGGCTGACGATTTCATCTCACAAAAAATGCTTTTTACACAGATATCTCGACAAAATTAAAATAGACCATTGCCCGATTGACACCTTTATTGACTGCATTGCTAACGCTCTTCCTATGGATCGTTGGCCCCGGTCGCATGTATAACGCATCAAAACTGCTTCCTTATTGCAAACACACATTGGCCAAAGGCAGATTTTTATGTCGAGTACACTTAAATGCCCACTGTCGTTTAAATAGATCGAACATTATAACGAATGCATGCCAAAACACATGTTTAGCAAGACTACAAGAAATTTATACGCACTCGGATCTTGGCGCACTTAATATCGGCAAGAGATTGTGCCAACTGCAGATGAATCCGCTGAAGAGGATGCAATAGCGTAAGCGATTCGTACGTCAATTTGAATTTTTCACGGCAACGTACTAACAATGCGATTAACGGCCAGGTGACAAACGCTCCGCACGTATCGCGGGGATGCTTTGCGCCAATCAAATTATTGCACTGCGTGTTTTCGTTACATTATTTACGATCAATGCGTTTAATATAGATCATATTTGCACACGCCACTACGGATTATGTCGTAGATTGCAAATTTCATCGCTGAAGTCACTATAGAGCACTAGATCAAAATCATTATCTGACACGTTGAAAGATGAAATTAAAATATCCAGTGACGTTTCAAGGCCCAATTTATAATTAGTCAGCAGCTGTCAAATAATTTATAATCAGTAGTCATTACTAATCAAAATTTATCAACGGATTCGTGCTAACAAGCCATTGTCAAAATATGTTGTGACTATTTCTGGATTTGACCATCGAATCATGCCAGTTCTTTATTTTTTTTTATTTATACATATTGTCCGACAGGAATTGGAATAAAAAAATACGTGACTTAACACCACAAATATAAATTGTAATATAATACATTCATGCATTTAAATACGACGAGAAATATATAGATGCGGATGCAATGCTATGTGTATTCGTCTAAATATTTATATTGCGTCTAAAACCGAAGTATTCATTAAAAGTGTTATGAGTTTTTTTTTGTTCACTCAAACAAACTTTTATTTGTTCGCTGAACAAATACTTTGTTTTGAATTTGAAAATTTTGTATTTACACAGTGTATCTATTTCCATCTCATTATTGGCGAAATGATCGTAAAGTTAAAACCGATTTTACGATTACCACATTGTAAAAATAGCAAAAAAGCACATATATCAAATATCATTGGTATGCATTACCTTTTTCTTATTTGATCTATACATCTCTCAAGTGTTTATTATTGCACTTCACTTATGATTTTAACACATTTTCTTGTAAATCTGTCGAAACGAATATTAATATTTTATTAGCAATAAAAATTTAAATTTTTATAAACATGTTTTATGGCGTAATGCTTTTTATAAGATCTATTTTGATATATTGAAAGCTTTGCGTGTGTACAGTAGACGTCTTTCAATTACAAAATGCAATAATGCTCTCCATGGCCCACATTTTAATTGAATGCAGTAATGTATGCGTGTTATTTCTGTCTATGACACTATTTTCCTAAAATTTGCTATAGATTTTATTCCGATTAATTTAAGCAACATTATTACAATTATTTTATTGACATATAAAAAATACATGCTCGTTATATGTGCATTTTATATCAACACAGAAATAAAAAAACACATATTACGGGCATGTTTAATAAAACATGCAATAATATTGTGAATATTACGAGCGTTTCATTTCAACTTCAAACATTATAGATTTCGATATAATAAATCAATAATACAATGCAATTCACTACTAATTAAAATAAACCGACGTATAATTGACTTTGACGTTTATGATTTTATTCTTAATTCGAGACCGCACGCCCTAACAGCATATATTTTGACCAATAATTTAACTCGATATGATATCAAAATTAAATTCACTACATGTTTCACTACATATATATATAAATATACCTATGTATATTTTACGGCGAATTGGCCCACTTTCCACAATTGATTTATTTAAAAAATTTATGGCGTTATTATTTTTTTGCAAAATTATGCTATCATTGACAGGAGATGTCCATGAGGTTGATTTGATCTGAATGTGGCGTCTCCCATCAACGCGCTCGGCTTCAATTATTTCGTTGGACCGTTACTAGAGTAACCCTTTCGCGACAACCTCAAAATGTTAATTAAAAATATTTTTTATTAATTATGCAATTCGTTACATACTCAATTACACTTTACAAAGCTATTAATAAAATAATTTGTAAACATTCGCAATGCACAAATCGAAACATCTATTTTCAATGAAACACATTTCTTACTAAGAAATTGATATATAAAAAACATATTTATATAAACAATATGAAACAGAACAGAGTGCATTAAAATTGATTATTATTATCAATATCGACTGCAAAACAATCGATCCATTATTTACGCCCAATCAAAAAACATAAAATAATAATGTAATTTTATTAATATATTTATTAGAACGGCAATGAAAGGGTCAATCGTATTTCTGACGTCCAGTATACGATGTCACATTAATATCCTACAGAATAAACTAATTTAGATAAATTTATACACGACTACTTATGTGAAATTAAATGCTTTTATAAATAATTATTGTATAATACAACTATTTTTGCTCATCATTGTTAATTTTTTCAGTACGAATACTTTGTATTATAATATGGAACAAACGTTTTGTTGAGAACTATTATTGTATTTTTAGAAATCATACAGAATGTTAAGTGGTTTGTTTACCGAGCCAAATAATATTCCGATTCCAGTATACATTTGAGAGCCACTGATATATTAGTAGATATATTATTTCTTATGAATAAAAAATATTATACATCAGAAAACTACTCATCATTATACATACTAAGATGTAACTGAATTATATTTATTGAATCAGATTCATGGAACTATCAAATATTGATTATCGTTTGATCAATTAGATCTGAAAATAATCGAGGTGTATGTTGATTCAAGATTTCCATTAAATTTAACTACGTATGTATACAATACAATTGCACGGAGAATAAATCATTTGTTTCAATAATACTGCATAGCTATTTTTAATTTATTAATAATAATATGTGTAAAACAAAGATATATTTTTGATTTAAATCTGTATAAAAATGAATGTTTTTGTTATCAGAAAATTCAAGAATAATCTCTTGGCAACGAGTTTAATACGACAGAGCTAAATATATGAAAAACATTATTTTGCACGTGTTTTTTTTTTCTTCATTGGCAGTATATTCGAATAGACTGTATGTATGTGCAATAAAAAATGTTTAAAGTATTTAATTGTAAACATTAATTTTATCGGATATAAAACGAAAAAAAAATGAAATACATTTATTTATTAAATTTACACATATAGTATGTTATTGTCGTGTAATATAAAATTAAATCACATTGTATAATTATAATCTAAAAATATTTGTATCATACGGGTATCGTTTGCAAATCGTATGCGCTGAAATTATTTCTATGTTCGAGATCTCTGATGTCCATAATGGCGTTTTTAAGCTTTAGTTTCATAATCTCTCTCCATATAGCCATCCTGTGATCCGGATCTGTCACGCCGAGCCGCAATAATGTACCGTCATTGATTCTTACGAGAGCACGTCCTGTTATATCATGCTGAAATTGATTAAATATTTACAAAATCGTTCATTTCATGTATATATATTAAAATAAAGAACGAGATGAAGCGATACCTTAATGAAAAAATCAGAATATTGATGGACATAATCACCACATATTCTTTTTAGCCATTTTTGAACGTCTTGTACCGTCCATAAATATACAGCTCGCGGTCTAGTCGTTTTACTCTGAACAAAAATAGTATTTATTTATAATTATAAGATCGTTTTAAAAAAATGTTGAATTACCTTTGTTTTATTGTTAACATATGCAGTGTCCTCAACCATTTTTAACTATTAACTTTTTTTACAAACGTCACAACAATGTAGCTGTCACGCATGTCATTTTTAATTGAGAGCGGCGCGGTTTAAAAGCACGTAACAACGGCCATACACTTTAAATTCTGTTCAAGAGTATTAATGAATTTTAAATTCGATTTAATTATTAAATACATTACAAGCATGTAGATTTCAATTATTTATTAAAATAAATAATTTCAGTATTAATAAATATTACTTATTATAAAATCAGCTCACTTTGTTTAATTTATTTATGTACGTAAAAATAATATTGTACATAAATAATTGATGTTTTAAATAAATACGCATCCGAAAAAAAATACTAAATAACAAACATGTCAATTTGAATAATGAATATATATTTTTTTAAAAATAAATACGTCATAATTAATTTATATTTTATAAGGCGTTAATAATTTGATTTTTTACGATGTGAATCTATTAATTTAAAGCTGATTAGTGATAAATTTTATATTGAAATATTTGTAAAAATATTGGGTAGGTTGCAGGCCGGTTGTTGCGTTGGCCGGCGGCCACGTTGAACGTCAGCCGGTGTCACCGCTGTTGTCCGTCGCCTGACAGCTGCTGGGGCCAGTGCCCTCGCGCTCCGCCCTCGTGGTACGTAGCCCCACATTTTCGGTCTCGTTTGCCGGCCTGCCGGTCTGTGTAAACTTGGAATCAGCCCTTCGCACAGAACGATGATGTGTCAACAAACAAACGTCATTATTACTTAGATATACGAAATGACGTTTATCTAATTAATGCGATTATTGACCCTCGTTCATCGCTTCATCTAACTGTATCGTTTGTTTATGTTATTATTATCTATTGTCATTTTATCATGTTTTCAACGAGTTACACAATGTGCCAAAATAGATGTATCTCAGATTTACAGAATCATACATGTTTTCATGAATATTTCTGTACAAATGCAAGCAAATTCAATTACCAGTCGTATAATGAATATTTTTTTTCAATATAATACGTATTAATTTATTGCAGAATGTAAAATAAACCATTAATAATCTTAATTAGTAAGGAGTAATATTATAATTAATTTAGACGCATACTAAAATTTGCATATATATATTACACTGGATTTAATAACACAAATAGTTGGAATTTTTTAATTTCGATACCTACCAAATAAGTATCCAGTTGGATACTTACCTTTTACGCGTTAGTGTGTTCGGTGATTTTTTTGATTATATCTTTCTTTTTTGGTTTTCTAACTTGAATTTTAAACGACAATTATTCTCATTGATATCCTATTAGAACATAAATTTGCATTGCATTTTCTTTATGCCGGGGATATAAATTAGTAACTCGGGTGTGTATCTTACATATTCACACCCATCGAGATTAATTGAAAAATTGGTAAAGTTGAGAATCTTTTCGTCTAGTTATTTTTCACATCTCAGCTTCTATATTTATCAACTTTTCTAACTACAGTTGATGCAATTGAACTCACATTACAAATAATATATTTTTTAACGTAACCGTGCCAATAGAAATGTAGTGGAAATGCTATTGGAGACCAAGTTTTTGATTTTTCTTGAATAACTCTTTTAATATAAATCCTACATGTTTGTAT
>JAGXCT010033000.1:2304-29620 GCA_022495035.1 Philopotamus ludificatus | reverse complement strand
ATATAAATCTTATGGAGTCAGATTTTTCTATACGGAGGAGCGTAACCCCCACAAGTCCTTTTTCTAAAACACCAATACAATTACATTCGGTTACAGAAAATTAATTCTGACCTGCTATGAAAAATTGCACCATAAACCATCATATTTATTCATTTAAATTTCACGGTACTTGAACACGGTACACGGAACGCCTCACATCCAAATTCATCCACTATCACTAAATTGGCAGTATCAGCTTTCGTCAGAAAAAAAAATGTGTTTCCAAAAATGCCAAGAGATTCATCACTCGTTCGACCTTATCTATGAATTTTTTTTGGGTCTCCTACCACTGTTCATATCATCAAACTTTTGTTTTTCTATCTGAGGGTTCAGGTCTACCCGATCTTTGAGAAACAGATGTTTTTATAATTCATTTGAACTGGATAATCATTATATTTACAGTCGAAAATGTGATGTTTAATATATATTATATATCACATTAGCTTACATCGCGCTCAAAAAGCTCGATAATTCGATCACGGGTGGAGTTGTCAATCACAAGATCTTTCAGAAATACGACTGATTACTAATTCAAACTGAACAAGGATACTGGCTACCTAAAACAGTTGATCCGAAGCTCGGAATATTAGATCAATTGAGCCATCAGACACAATTGAAGCCTAATCGATGATTTAATAATTATTTAAATTTGCCCAATCAACGATTTATAATTTATATATTACAAGTTAACGAGTAAATCTATTGTAACGTATGTCGTTGCAGTTATTCGATTTAATATTAATAATTTACATTGCACAATCCATATTTTGCGATCATTTAAATATATTTTTGTTATAAATAATTTATATTTTGTTACAGTGCGATCGGTAAATAAGCCAATATGAAGTTTAAGGAATTAGAAACGACCGCCAATGTGGTGTGGTCGCCACAATCATTCCATCCGGTGATGCTGGCTACGGGCTCGGCGGCTCAACATGTCGACGCGTCGTTTAGCTCCAGCGCTACATTGGAATTGTATTCTTTGAATTTAGGCGATCCCGGATACGAAATGGAACAAAAAGCTTCCATATCCAGCGAGCACAAGTATATTATTAAATATTTATATCGGTTTAATTCACCAATTAATATTCCTCGATAGATTTCAGAAATTGGCGTGGTCTTCGGGAGGCGTATTGGTCGGAGGATGCGATGCGGGATTATTGAAATTTTACAGCGTTAATAATATTTTAAATAATAAAGATGCCCTCCTGTCTTCCAATACAAAACATACGGGATCCGTTTCGGCCCTCGATTTGAATCCATTCCAAAATAATTTATGTGCGTCGGGTGCCGCCGATAGTGAAATTTATATTTGGGATTTAAATAATACGACTACTCCGATGGCACCTGGTAATAAATCGCAACCCAATGAGCACGTACAAGCGTTAGCGTGGAATAGACAGGTAATTATTAGAAAAATATGTCCAACGACGACATAATTTTTGTATTAAATTACGTATGATTTTTTTAAGGTGCAACATATTTTGGCATCATCTTTCTCGAGTAGATGCGTCGTATGGGATTTAAGAAAAAATGAACCGATCATCAAACTGAGGTACGTTTTGCAAATAAAATTATATGTATTATTTTATTGAGATCATTTTTTTTTCAGCGATGGACAAGCTCGTACTCGTTGGAAAGCGGCCACGTGGCATCCGTCGGTTGCTACTCAGCTTTGTTTAGCGTCGGAAGATGACTTAAGTCCCGTCGTTCAATTATGGGATCTTCGGTTCGTTTTTATCGTCGATAAAATGAATATAACACCATTTTTTTTATTATTATTTCTTATATATCTCATTTTAGATTAGCCACCTCGCCGTTATTAACGCTAGAAAGGCATCAAAAGGGAGTTCTTTCATTGTCGTGGTGTCAACAAGACCCCGATCTGTTGCTCTCGGCCAGTAAAGACGGAAGAGTATTGTGTTGGAATCCCAATAATAATATACCGGTAAAGCTTTAAACTGAAACAATATTAATTAATTGCGTATTAATACATTAATGCTGTTCGTAAATTTCAGGGCGGAGAGGTGCTATCGGAAATATGTTCGACCGGTCAATGGATGTTTGATGTGCAGTGGTGTCCGAAGAATCCTAACCTCGTCGCTGCGTGCAGTAACGACGGACGCGTTGGAATATATTCAATCAACGGCGGATCTCATTTACCGCCGGTCGCTACGAGCAATAAGATAATGGATTCATTCCCCGGAATGGAAAGTTTGCATCAGGCGCCTGTGCCGTCGTACGCAGAGGTTCATACCTCACCACAAATATTACCGAGGCCACCGCTTTGGTCCAAACGACCTGTCAGAGCTCGTTTCGGTGTATGTATAATTATTATTATGTTTAATTTGTACGACAATTTGTGATTTATTTGGTTTTTTTTGTTTAGTTTGGTGGAAAATTAGTAACCTTTACTAACGAGTCTCCATCAGCAGCGGCTCAAAACGGCACTACTCCACAAAGAGAAGTTTTTATTAGCCAGGTAAATAATATTATTTTGTGTTAAATGTAATATACGTTGTAAAAGTTTTGACGTTCTTATGATTCTTGCAAAAAAACTATTTCATCTACAAGTTGTCCTTTTGTATAAGAAATGTTTCTCTCTACTTTCTATTCTGTTTTGGCCTAGCCACCGTACAGTAGAGCGCCCTTTTTTTCAAAATGTCAGTAGATAAAGTGCATTTATGTCATTGTGATGTGTAAGTAGAAGATGCCCTCAAAGTTCGACTGACAAAGGTGGTCTACAAAAATCTGATCTGTATAATTTTTCATTGATTGATAAAACACAGATCGGTCGCCCTTTGAAGTCTGATGATGACTAGTGAAAAAATTCTACCATGTATTGCTTTGAGTGAGAGATAAAAGAACTACCCTTTTTTGCATAGATTGGTGATAGAAGATGCGAAATGGGTAGTCTACAATAATGTAGCACAGAAAAACATTGGGGTAAATCTAGATAACATTAATAACTTCGAAGGATGAAATCCATAAAAAGAGTAATGTTTTGTGTTTGGTGGGATTGTAAGGGTATTTTGTGTATTTCACACTAAGAATGTAATCAAAGGATTGGTAAACAGAAAAGGGGTAGTACTTCATCAATTTAATTGTTAAATTTTATGCAATAGAGCAGATAAAAACATCCCTTAATATAATTTTTGCATCAAAATCAACAGAGTTTTACTCCGAAAGTAAATTATAAATTGATAGAAAGATGGTAGAATATTATAAGAACGAATGAAGATTATTTGATTGATTAAATCAATAAAAAAGGCTTAAATTGTTTTTATTACATGTATAAACGTTGAAACTTTTGCATCAATCCAATATTATATTGTTAATTACTGTGATTCTAATTGTTTTAATATCAGGTCGTGACTGAGCCGGAATTAATATCGCAAGCTCGCTCGTTGCAAGAAATTATTAATGCCGGAGGAGCTCAAGAAGCATCGGATCTACTCTTTGAATATTGTCATCGTAGAGGAGATCAAACCAACGATCAACACGATAAATATATATGGCACTTCCTTAAAGCCAGCTTTCATCAAAATCCCAGAGCTGAAATGCTTAATCTTTTAGGTTCGTATTTATAATTAATTCATATTTTTTTGTATGCTAGATTTTCTTTTTCCGTGGGAGATACGTAATAGAGCCTGTTGTATTAAAAAATATATACTCGACTTTCGATAATCGTAGATTCCTATCGAAGAGAGCTTCGATAGGAATCTACGATTCGGCTTCACTGTTAATTATTGCTGGCGTCCTTCCGCTCGACCTTGAAATCCAGCTGAGGGCCGTCAGATTTTGCTTTAAAAACAACAGTCCTGTTGTCGTTGGCGCCACTTCAATTTGCCAATATGAGGACGAATCTTTGGCAAATCTAAAGTCATGCATCCGCTAATCGGCTCTTGGCAATAGAGGTGGGATTCCTCCCCAAAGGGCGGACTACCTATCTCTTCTTTCGCAATATCAGAGCCAGACTTAATTGTAGCTGGTTCTTCCCAGACTTCTGGGTCAGTCAATTCCTGACTGGCCACGGTAATTTCAAGGTTAAACTTAAAGAGTTTAACCTTGTAGCATCTCCACAATGCAGGTGTGGGTACGTCTGTCAGGATTACGGCCCGTTCTGGTGGTCCTGTCCTTCCTGGATGCTGCGCGCCGATTCATTCTTATGCTATCCGAAGCAGCATTTTTCATATGGGCCTCCCGCTGGAGGGCTCTATCGGTTACATGAATCTGATCAGTAATGAAATTGACTACAGGGCATTTGCTCGCTTTGCATCGATTTTCGGAGAGTTATGCAAGGCTACTTTCCCTCTCCCTTTTCCCCTTTCTTAAATAAGTCTAGCATTATATTTTAGCATCACACGTTTCAAGAAAAAAAGCTGCTTAAGGGATGGAACTGTGTCGGACCGGTCTGACACAGCTTCATCCTGGGTACAAAAAGTATCGAAGAGAGAATCAGTTGCTTTGTCAATAATTCAATTTTCTAGATAAGAGTTTGATTCGGTATGAACATTTTTTTTTTTTATATATTTCAGGTTTTAAACAGGAAGAAATGAATACAATGCTAAATAAACATTTCACCAGGTTGACGAACAAAAATGCGAATAACATTGATAGTCAAGTCGATGCGGTTACAGATCGTTTTTCGGGTTTGAGTCGGGTAAATATATTTTAAATAATTATGCAATACTGCACAGTGATTTCTAATAATGCTTATTATCGATACAAAGCACATACATGCAGTTTGTGTCTTAAAATATTTTTATGACACTTTTAATGGTTGCAATGCACTTTATGTTAAATGAAAATGTCAACTATTTTTTTTTGTGAAACAAAAAATTGAATCTTTCCATATAAACAATTTTATAATAATAAAATAATAAAAAAAATAGTTGCATTGTGATTGCTCATTGTATTAAAATTATAATATATCACTATACTATGATATACTTCCTTTTATAAATATGCTTGGCTAACAAAATGATTATTATCATCGGGTTGATGTATACATATGTTATTATTTTCTATATTCAATCATTTTTAGTCACAAATATGTGTAATAAATTTTAAATTAATTCTATATAGAATGCGCAAATCAAGCAACGTATATGTAAATTCAAGACTTTAAATTCAAATCAGTGCCATTTTCTAGTTTTGATTAATTGATTTGAGCTATCGTAATAATTAATTTTACTTAGTCTATCACCTCGTCGTTATATTCCTCTTCAATTTTGCTGAATTCTTCCCGGAATTCACGTTTTCCTGCTATTTTTGTTCAATTTTTATAATCCTGTGTTATTTTAGTAAGTTTTTTTAATCCCGACTCCACGTTTTCGCTCTAATTCCTTTTTTTTTATCAGTCCCTTCATAAATGTAAAACTGGGGTTTCACTGTATTTTCCAAATATGTTCTAATGGTATTTTTTTCTAATTAATACATGTTGCTCCGATCGATGATCAATTGACATGACATAGTGAATTTAAAATACAACAATCTAGCCAAAACTCGAATTTACTAGTGCGTAAGCGTATACGATGAATTTACAGTTGTCACACCGGGATGACCATAGCGGTTAAAGAGTCATATGTCTCCCTAACTCTATAGAATTTAAACATATTTATGTGAAACTTTTTCCGTTACAAATACCAATACTCATAGATTTTATTATACAAAGAATAGTTTTAAATTTATTAATTACAAGGTGCATAAATGACGTTTATAATTGTCAATTATTACTTTTTTGATATTTAGATAAAAATCACTGAACGAAAACAATGTTATCTAATATTTTATCATATATCTTTCTATTGTGCATTTCATAAATAAAATGGGATTCTATTGCCACGCAAAAGGCACCATAAATTTCGTTATCTGATCCCCCCTTCTCGATATATCTAAGGATTAAATATTTTAACTAAGGTTAACTAAATACAATTTAAAGAGTTTTGTTCTATAAGTGCCTTGTTCATTTTTAGACTTTCTTTTCTCTGTTTTTGGCGAGCTGTAAAAATTGTTAGACCTCCCATCCCGGTCCAGTTACGAATATTGTGGAGCGATGTCAACTTCTTTCTTTCTAATCACTGTTGTTTACCTTTGATTTTTCTCTCCGTGATAGTTTGCATATACTCTGGACCACGTATGATGTGTTCCAAGGACTCAATTTTACGTTTTTTTTAACTCAAATATAAAAAAAATAGAATGTGGGGAATAAAAAAGGCTTTTCACTATATTTTTTCTAAAAATTTCTGTATAAAAAATATTAGCTGCATTATTTTTGTTTATATATAATATTTGTGTTTAGATATAATGAATATCGTTAAACAGTAGAATCTCGATTAATTTTTATTAAAGTCGTTTTGACGGATTATTGAAAAATACAGAAAGTTTTTTTTATTGTAGATCATAATTTTTCTCAGTGTTTTCCTTATTTATTTTATTGTCTGCTCGATATCTTCTCTCGGAGTTTTCTCATCTATTTTGTATCATAAATCCAAGCACTATCAGGATTCTACTATCCATAAATAATATATGCATTTTGTAAATTAGTATGTATTTAACAAAATCTAAATCAAATCCAAAGGCTTATTACAATATCGAAAATTATATTATATATTTATTTATTATTATGCTATTAATTTTGCCCATTGCATCTGACATGTTAAACTTTTATATATTATATATTGAATAAGCTTTTTGGATATGTTTAATTCATATATACGATTGTCTCCTCAAACATTTCCTATCTGGTGGCGTGCTTTGCTTTTAGAGTGAATCTTCTGAGACCGAAGCTGAACCGTCTACTGATACTAGCACTGATATATCGGTAAGGGTTGCATACAATTGTTGGTTTTTGGTTTGGTTTGTTCATATTATTTAATCGATATATTTGTTTACGTATCTATTAATTAATTGAATTTATATTTGATTTATTATGTTGTTTAAAAACAATCGTTTATTCTTTATGAATAGGGAGTAGATGGCACGTCTGCTTTTGATAACATCGCACAATCCAACAAGATCAATGAAATACCGAAACCGGTCATTAAACCGTTCACTGTGCCGATGGGCGACGATTCCGAGGGACTAATATGCCAGGCGTTGCTTAGCGGCAATATAGAAATCGCCGTCGAACTCTGCATGGATGCCGGAAGAGTCGCCGACGGATTAATAATTGCGAGCTCCGGTATGTTTAATTAATTATTATTTTATTCATTCTTATAAATCATATTAATCGTGTTTTGAAATAAGGTGGCACTGAATTTCTTTCGCGTATACAACAAAGATACTTATCGACGTGCCACGGCGCCGTTTCGAGCATTACGTCGGCGTTGCTCGACGGAAACTGGATGAATTTCGCAGCCGGAGTAGATCCGACGAGTTGGAAATCGGCGCTGGCCGTGGCGCTCACTCATTGCTCGCCTAACGAATTGTACAGCGTGTGCGGTTAGTTTCCACGATGATTTATACAATTATATAATATATGAGATAATTTATTGTTTCGTATCGTTTATAGAAACGCTCGGTGAAAAATTGGATAAAGAATCGGATTCCTCGCTGTTTAGAGATGCCGTGATTTGTTATTTGTGCAGTGTGAGTGTCGATAAACTCGTCGCTCGTTGGCAACACGAATTGGAAGTTAAAGGTTCCGATGCTAAGATATTTACGAGAATAGCGGAGCTGGTTTTGATCGCAAGACTGGCCGCTGGGCACAGAGGACGCCCTGTCGAAGTAAATACCCCGGTTTTGTAATATATACATTTTATTAGGATTTGTTTTTATAATGATGTGTAAATTTTAGAGTGGAGGAGAATTATCGAATCTTCTCTCTAATTATTCCATGAGACTCGCCAGCCAAGGATATTTGGAAGGCGCTCTATCTTGTGTATCCAGCATGCAAAACGAAGAATTGACCTATAGACTTCAATGCGCTCTTGGTTACGTTAAACCGTATTCCAATAATAGACCGGCTGCTCAGAGAACGGCACCGGCACCCGCACCCGCACCAGCTCAGGTATTTATTTATTTATTTATTTGTTTAAGATGGAGGGATGGTATAACAGAAAGATTCCAAATTCATCCATATAAAGATTCGATAAAGATTCTACAGATGCAAGGGGAATAAATCTCTCGCACTTATATTCCCCTCAGTGTCAAACCACGATACTGATTCATTTTTAATATTATTTCAGTTGAGTTGAAATTTGTTTATAATTATTTATTCAACACAGGATAGCTGCCATTCAATTAATTAATTCTAACGAGCCAAACTACCTACATAAATAATTTTATAAAACATGCATAGGTAATGGGTCTCTTCCACTTACATACCCCCTTTCCAGTGTTATAAAGAATTCCCTTAATTTTCGTCGGACACCTATCCGACTACTAACTTAGCTCAGTCGCGGTTAACTTATATTATCAAAATACAGTCAAACCTTCTATAGCGTTGAGATAGGAACCACACTATAGAAAAAAACGCTATAGAAAGTTAGACACCCATACGAAATTTGGGGTTAGGTTCTTTTAATTGTATTTTGCGATTTGAAGGAAATCAAACATTTGACCCATTTTTATATTTTCAATGACCTTGCACGTGTTTAGTTGGATAACAATAGCCCGTGCCTATTGGCGCTAACCAATAGGCCCAAACGCTATAGAAAAACACTATAGAAGTGAACGCTATAGGAGGGTTGACTGTAATATGCATGTTACCTACAAGCCATAACCAGTGTTATGACTTATAGGTAACCATTTGAATTAAGTTATCCGTAAAAGATTTAAAATCAATTGCTTATCAAATGTCTAATGTTTTTAATTGTTATTTTTTTAGAATCAATGGGGTACTAATAATAGAGTAAGAACATCTAGCTATCAGAGTCCGGTACAAGACACATGGAGTCCAGCACCACAACCCAATTACCAATCAAATAATATAAATCCAACGCCGTCGTTCAATTCCCCCGTTAATCAAGCTCCGACGACTCAAACGCCTTATGGATTCAATCAACAAAATCAATCGGCACCGCCTCAACAACCTCCGCGTCCAACCAGCGCCTCTTCCCATGGTAATGAACAATTTAATATACAGATTTTTTACATCAAATACACCCTTTTGCAAATCAAATACACCTTTTTACAAATTAAATTGACTTTTTTCTATTGAAACGGTGTATTTGAAATACAAATGGTGTATTTGACGTAAAAAACTTATTTTATATATTATATTTATTTTATCTTCGTTGTTAATAATTGTTAATTTATAGGACCCATCGGACGGAGTAAATATTTGAGAGATCCTTCACTGCCATCGGGTCCGGGAGGATATCAGCCAGGTCCCATCGACTCTCAGCCGATGGCTTCGAGGCCAGGTTTCATTCAACCCGGCGTTAATCCTATTCAGCCCTCATATAATCCGACTAATTTCAATTCGGCGCCTCCTCAACCGATGATGAATCCCGCACAGCCGATTCAAACTCCGTTTAATACCGCACGCAGTTATTCCGCTGCCACTCCGCATCAACCGCTGTCGGCGATGATGCAACCTAACGTTTCGCAACCCATGCCTTCGAATCCCGTCAATAATGCTCCCAGCTTCCCTCTGGTCGGTGCATGTCCTCCGGGCATGTCCAACGGATTGAATAATAATTCAAATTATAACAATACCGAAGTGGCCAATGAAGCTCTGCCGAGCGCTTATCAGCAAGGTCCGTCCGGTTGGAACGATCCTCCGGCGTTGTCACTCTCTCAAAGAACGCAGGTAAATATTACGAACGTTTCGTATTGCATATTTATTAGGATATATATTTCATCTGTATGTATTAGAAAGAGATGTTTGCCGAACATGCGGGTACGCGACAGTGGAAAAAGATTATTGCTCATGCACACGATCGTAATAACGATGAGGTACTTCCGTTGCTGCGTGAAAAATCCGTTTTTTTTTTGGTGTTTTTAGTCCTCGATTAACATTTAGATTCATTTTGGTAATGGATGGATTCAACATTTTGTATTCATTTATTAGAAACCGTTTAATCCCTCGTTTGATGTTTTTGAAATTTGTATTTTTGTAAAGAACGTCATCTATTCCTCTAGATTTTCACCCTCATCAGATTTCAGCATATATTTTCGAATCATTACGAGCGAGCAATGTGAAGAATGATTTAACGTTAAAATGAAATTTAATGAAAATTACTATACGATTATAATAGATATACAGGTTTTTCACTTCAAATTAACCCATAGGGGCCTGTCCCTCCGGAAAGGTAGTGGGTCAACCTGCACCTGGATTACGTAGCCAACTAATGTTGTTCTTGGCGTGCTCCGAAATGGCGGAGGAAACTCCAACAACGACGAGCATGCGAAGAATGGCAAAGTAAAAGCCATACGAAATCATCATCATCATCACTTCAAATTAACCATTTTGCATTTCAAATGAACCCTTTTGCATTTCAAATTAACCCATTTTCTATTGAAAAGGGGTTAATTTGAAACACAAAAGGGTTAATTTGATTTTTAAAAGGGTGAATTTGAGGTGAAAAACCTGTATTATTTATTAATATTCTGATTTACTTCTCTGATTTTAATAATTGTTTTGATTTCTTTTTAAATAACATTTATTTTTGATAGCGATTTTTAAACATACACAGCATGCAAAGTCGTATAATATTTGTGATTAACGTTTATTGATGTTTTTATCAGTTTCTTTTTATTTTCCGATGATAATTGTTGATTTTATTTATTGCAGCCCAAGCAGGAGTTTATAGCTGCTGCTCCGATAACACATCCGATGTTCGGAGCGGTCGGACCCCAGCACATACCCCTCTCTGGTAATCCTCCTCAATATCAGCCGGATCAATCGGCTCAAATTCCGCAACAATATAACAATGCGATGCCGCCTCAACAACAAATGCAAGGAATGAACCAACAGCAAGGAATGAACCAAATGCAAGGAATGAACCAAATGCAAGGAATGAACCAAATACAAGGAATGAACCAAATGCAAACGCATAATCAACCGGTACTTTCCAAAAAATATCCTCCAATTAATATTTAGAACGCCTCACATTCAAATTCATTAACTATCACTAAATAATAAAATTATGCGTTTCTAAAAGTCTTTAGTCATAGTTTTAAAAGTTGGGCCTAATTGTATTGGCGTTGTTTCTGGAACTACGTCAATAAAGGTTTTTTTTGCAACTCTTTTGTGAAATCTAACACTATTGTAGATGACTTTGCACGGTTCTTTTAAAGAGATACTTTGCGACCTTCTTAGGGTCTACCCATGTCTACCTAATCTTTGAGAGACATTTTTCATTCATTTGAACTGAATCGCTATATTTACAGTCGAAAATGTGATGTTTAATTTGACAGAGATATCGCATTACATTAAACCCCCTATAACGTCAAGATAGGTACCACGTTATAGGGGGTTAGGGTTTTTCAATTTTATTTTTTGATTTGAAGGAAATCAATAAATCAAACATTTTCATTTTACTTTTTTTTTTGGACATTTTTACGTGTTGATGTAATCTTTCCGGGAAGATCAACGCGATATTTTATTAGTTAATTTTATAAAATTATAAAATATGTTTATGAATATTCTAATTAGCGTTTTAAAAAAAATACGTTATAGGGGTGATCGACGTTATAGGAAAAACCGCCGTAAACGTTATAGGGGGGTTTACTGTAGTTTATACCGCTCTCGAAATGCCCCATAATTCGTAGGTATGTGGAGTCAGATATCTCGAATGATTCTGGTATCCCAGACCTTTCGAAAATGGAACAATTAACATCATATGGGAAACGGCCCTAATGTAGAGCCCTGGTCTCATCGAGCACCATTCTCAAGCTTACTAGATCCGCGGCCATCTCAATGATGCAACGTCTTCCTGTATACAATCTAGCCACCTCAATCTTGGTCTTTCTTTCCTCTGGGATAAGAAGGCTTGTTGAACATAAGACTTTTCAGTGGACTGCATCCTTGAGATGTGGCCGGTTCACCGGAGTCTGGTAACCCTGACACCCGCTACAGCTCCTCATTGTGTTGGACATGGCAATCCCCGTGGTTGAATACTGCTCCAAATATCCGTCTCGGAATCCTCTCCAGGATATCCAATTGTCGTTCATATTGCCCAATATTCAGTCTCGTATGTCACAACGGGCTCTTTGGGGATCCTGTAGAGTTTGACCCTGGTGTTCCTTAACCCTTTCAGACTTGACTTTTTATTTTTGGATAAAATACACCACGATGTTCAAAAGGTTCCAGTGATAATAAAACGAAAAATAACCTTCAAAACCAACGTTCAAATTATTGTACGTTGCAATGTACTCTGGGTCTGTAACGGTTAAGAAGAATCTCGACCGTAAATGCCTTTGAAATCAACCTGTTTGCTAACACGGTTCTCCTTCGGCTTGACAAATTGGTCTCGTTATCTTTTATCAATAATGAGCCGAGATATGTAAATTCCTGAACCAAAAAAGGAATTGAAAATAATAAGACATATCGACAACATTAACCAGTATTTCTTTAGCCGCAGGAAAATATTGTGAAGGCCCCAATTGCCCCCGTGCAGAAGCCGCCAATGCCGGAGCAGCATATTCACATGCAGACAGTTTTTGACGCATTGAGAGCACAATGCTCTCAAAATTCTAATAATCCCGTAAGTAATTTTTACGTTCGTTTATTAACCGATAATAATTTCGATTGTTTACGATTTAATTTTTTTTTTTACAGCAAGTTAAACGTAAGCTGGAAGACGTCCAGAAGAAATTGGAATTGTTGTACGATTTACTCAGAGAAAATAAAGTACGTTATTATTAAATTAAATATATTTTGAATATGTTTTTATTCGTAATCATTCATTTCAGTTATCGGAGAATGCAATTAATATTCTGCACTGCGTAGTACAGATGATACAGAGCGGCGATTATGGAAATTCTCTAGTGACGCTGACGTCGCTCGCCACCGGTCCCGACTTTTCGACGGTCGCGTCTTTCCTGCCGTCTCTGAAGATCATGATTCAGACGGCGAACAGCTCTCAGATTTTCTTGAGATGAAAACGGCTTGCGTATTTCGCCAATACGGATTGCTATTGAAATGTATTTTTTACATCATGGTGCTGCACGTTAAAATAGACAACCTTTAATGGCATTTTTTTTATTAACGATCGATTATAGATACTAATATAATTTTGCTTAAAACGCATTCTCAACATATATACGAGCGAGAGATTGAGCGGAGATGTCACGATTTGAAAAATATATTTGACGTTTCTTAATTAATAATTGTTAAATGCAACATTCTCTATTCAAATGTTATTTTGTTAAAATATTAATAATGGTTATTGCATCTTATGGAACATTGACGTACATTTATATTTGTTTTTTTTTTTTTATTTGAAAAAGATTCTGTGCAATATTAATATATATTTTTAAATTTATTTATTAGCTCATTTCGTATGACATCTGATCCGCATATTAACGATTGTTCCTAAGATTAGAATTTTATTGCGTAAATTTTTACATACAATTTATTCAGCATTCCAAAAATCGAGAAGAAACGTGCTGTAACTTACTTATATTTAAATTATATTTTGCAAAATCACGATATATTCAAGTGTCTTGTTTTTTTTATGTTGATTAAATTACTTTTGGTCAGTAAAGTGTATTAGAATAAAATTTTCTGTATTGTATTGGTTTTGTGTTTTCTGAAATTTGTTAATGATTTATATAAATGCGTATAATAATAAAAAATTATATATATTTTTAATTATGTATGTAATAAATACTGTTTTTCTAATTATATGTATATTAGTATTGTCATTTGTAATCCAGATAAATGATTTTTTATAGATACAATTTAGCTTATTTATTTCTATATTTCTTCATTATACCCAAATCCATTATTTTTATTAAAGTTATATAAATATGTTAGTAATTTTCTCGCCAATGAGATGTTAGCTTCTCCCTTATTTAGTAGTAATTCAAGCGTTCTCCAACTGTTCAACAATAATAATTTATTTTTATATTTACAGAGTAATCGACGATCAATTTAGCATTTGAACTTGGAGAATCGCTACATGGGCGTTTCGTTCCATAACGAAGAGCCAATACATTTATCAGAAAAGTATTAGGAATGCATAAACGATGAAGGATATCAATTTTATAGAAGGATACAGGTTTTACATTTCAAATTGGACGTTTTACAAATCAAATTGGACGTTTTACAAATCAAATTGGGCGTTTAACAAATCAAATTGGACGGTTTACAAATCAAATTGGACGTTTTACCAATCAAATTGGACTTTTTGCAAATCAAAGTGTAAAACCTGTAAATATGATATTTTTTATGTTTATATGACCCCGCCTCCGCATAACAGTGCATCTAAGGCTCTCCAACTGTTCAACAATTATAATTTATGTTTATATTTACGCAGTAATCGATTTGCATCGATTTGACATTTGAAGTTGAGGAACTGCTACATCGGCGTTTCTTGTTCCATAACGGCGAGCCACTACAATTATCAGAAAAGTATTAGGAACGATAAACTATGAAGGATCGTTGTAGCAATACTATGCATTATCAACTTTATAGGCGGATATATATGATATTATTTATGTTTATATGACCCCGCCTCCGCATAACAGTGCATCTAAGGCTCTCCAACTGTTCAACAATTATAATTTATGTTTATATTTACGCAGTAATCGACGATCGATTTGACATTTGAAGTTGGAGAACCGCTACATCGGCGTTTCGTTCCATAACGGTAAGAGCCACAATTATCAGAAAAGTAGAACGCATAAAACGTATTTTAGATGATCATGGTATATTTCATGCATTATCAACTTTATAGGCGGATATATATGATATTATTTATGTTTATATGACCCTGCCTCCGCATAACAGTGCATCTAAGATTCTCCAACTGTTCAACAATTATAATTTATGCTTATATTTACGCAGTAATCTAACATCGATTTGACATTTGAAGTTGGAGAACCGCTACATCGGCGTTTCGTTCCATAACGAAGAGCCACAATACAATTATCAGAAAAGCATTAGGAACGATAAACGATGAAAGAAGGATCGCTGTAGCAATTACTCATGCATTATCAACTTTATAGGCGGATATTATATATGATATTATTTATGTTTATATGACCTCCTCACCAAGCATAACAGTGCATCTAAGGCTCTCCAACTGTTCAACAATTATAATTTATGTTTATATTTACGCAGTAATCGACGATCGATTTGACATTTGAAGTTGGAGAACCGCTACATCGGCGTTTCGTTCCATAACGAAGAGCCAATACAATTATCAGAAAAGTATTAGGAACGCATAAACGATGAAGGATCGTTGTAGCAATACTATGCATTATCAACTTTATAGGCGGATATATATGATATTATTTATGTTTATATGACCCCGCCTCCGCATAACAGTGCATCTAAGGTTCTCCAACTGTTCAACAATTATAATTGATATTTATATTTACGCAGTATAATATAATAATAAAATACATGTTATATTTAAAAGAGATTTATTTAAGTTACAAGGACTATTGTGTTATATTACTAACGTATATTAGCTATATTATCATTGTAAATACCAAATATATATATTTATGTATTACTGTTGCCACTACATGAAATATTACAATGATGATAGAGATATATGATGAATATTCATATTTACAAGGTTCATTTAAAAAATAATACAATAAATTAAGCAATAAATATTTAAGTAACAAACGATTATGGTATTACGACGAAATCACAATAAAGTTTACTACGCGTGTGTATATTCAATTATTTCGAGATATGTCAATTGTTTTATGAGAAAAAAAATGTGTATCACTGATTCCCTTCGAATGTTCAATTATTTACATAAATCTTATATCATAATGTATTATATAAAATATTACGATTAGTATAATAATGGTATGTCTTGTGTTTTGGAATCGATATAAAGCAAAAGATAATAATGACGATTTATTTATATTTTTTTTATGCTAGATTTCGCTATGCCTTTTACAATTAATTATAACGATAAGGCAATTATAACTACATATGATCGTCAGGAAGATATTATTTTATTGCTCATAGTAATTAATCGTATATTATTTATATAATATTTGTAAAACATATCTAATCCGTATAAGATGGCTGAGTGTTAGAAATTTACGAAAAGGTTATTGTTTTGTATACTTTTTAAATATATAAATCTGTTAAATTACGTCGCCGTAAGCTCTTACTAACTTGAAATACCCCGTTGCGTTCTAATCAGATATTAAATATTTTAATTCTTAAATAGTACGGCACAGTAGTAATTAAGATTACACGTTACAATATAGGATTCATGATTTTATTATACTTACAATTATTTTTATTTCCGTAATATATATTTATACATTGCTTACGTTATGGTGTTATTATATATATGTATTGATTAAATAAAAATGTACAAATACTCAATTCAGTCTATATATACACGGCGTTTCAGCTGAAAACTCGTATCATGTGCGAGTTTAAAAATGTACACGCTTGAAACACGTCGTATAACAAAAAGTATAGTTGCGCTTTTATCAAAATTAACATTTCAATCGCATAATCTTCGTTGTAATATAAGAAATGTTTTATAACATTATAGGATCAATCGTAATACTGATTCGAGATAAACTCTATATAACAAGGAATGATTTAAATGTGAATTGCGTAAACGATGCGTTAATTAACAGAATGATCGTCGACCAACGTCGGTCGAACTCGATTTTGAAATCAAAATATGATGTGATGATTATATATGTATTATACAAATACAGTGGAACCTCTATATTCGTCATTTAAATTTAAACGAAAAAATCGTCCAAGAAAAACCTATCGGATTTATTAAAAATATATTCGTTATATTTGAATTTCGCGGGTTGTTCAATTGCACACTTGTCCCTGACGTATCTTGACATTGCTAACCATATTGGTATCTTATTTTATTGTTATTAAAAATAATTCTCATTTTGTGATAAATAAAAAAAAATGTGAAAAGATTTTTTTGGTCAAAATTTACTGTTCTAATGCCCCAGCCTCCGTATTCATCAGATAAAGTCAGTAAAAAAAGGCTATAATAGACATTAGCGAGTACAGTCAACCCTTCTATAGCGCTGAAATAGGGAATATGCTATAGAAGTATTTTATTTTGTTGTATTTTGTTGTCAAACAAAATATATAATTTGACCTTGAAAATTAAGCGTTTTGTAGAAAACAGCGCTGTAGAAGGGAGCACTATAGATGGGACTGTCGCATACGTTATACAAAACCGCTCTATAGCAGGTAGCGCTGTAAAACAATTTAATGTATTTTTGATATTTGAAGATGGAGAATCACTGGCATGTCGATTCGATACGTGATAATTAATTTTACGATATTTATAAAGAGAAAAACGTGATGCTTTGTAGTGATTTTGTTGACTCCTCCCTCCACGTAACAGTGTATCAAAGTTTCTCCAACTGTTCAGTGATAATAATTTATTTTTTATTTTTATCTGATAACGGTTATTTTTTTAATTCAAAATGGCTGATAATGCGTTTGGTTATAAAGTGAACACGAAGGATCGTTGAAAAAATGAGAAGCAGTCAGTTTATCACTTTAAGAATTATTATTAGAGTTGTTAAAAAACCTATTGTTATTTTCTTCAAATTTCGCACCAATGACGAATATAGAGGTTCGACTCGATTTATTTAAAAACCCTTTACAATAACAAATTTAATTAATATTAAAATAAAACTATTAAACTATGAATTTTATATTAATCCATCTAATTAAATACAAACAATAATTCTGTGTTACACTGAAACGAAACGTGAATCTCGCTCTACACGACGAAATCAATATATAAAATTATCATTCTATAAATCAGTCTCGATAAAACCGTTACTCTCTATCTTTGATAAAACCCTGCATATTTTCATATAAAATTAAAAAAAAAAAAACATATCGTAAACAATCAAAAACGATCTACGTTACAAATAAAATCTTTGGTCTTTCAATATCAATCAAAGGTGGTAACAACTGAACTATTTGACTAGAAAAATAGGATCAGACGACAAATAAACGATAAGTGACTACGATTTAACGCTAATATTTATATAGATCATCACAACACTTCTTTTATATACATGTACAAAATAAAATGTGCCAATTCACATTCGACATTTTTTTCTCGCATTCAAATAATATTAACGCATACATTAAATAATAAGAGTAACGAGCGTATATATGATGCAATATTTATATCCATCCTGTGATGCGAGCGTCTGTTGGATGCGCCGACAGCATTGTCTGATCGATGCTGTGGTATTCTTTGCCGGAACGTGGTCGAAGTGTGTTGGTCGCTTGACGATTCACTCTGAAAATAAAATTAAAAAATCGTTATTTGAAAAAAATGGAGTTATCCGCTTTTGATACTGACTTTTTCGCCCCCCGCGCGAAACTGTCATTTACGAACGCGCAACTATCAAAATATACTACTACTGTCCACCATATTAAGCGCTTCTTGCTATGGAGCGGCGTGTGCGTTAATTCCTCCTATAGTGCTACCTTCTAGGTCGCCATTTTCTACAAAACGCTGATACAGGTTTTACACTTCAAATTGGACGTTTTACAAATCAAATTGGACGTTTTACAAATCAAATTGGATGTTTTCAAATCAAATTAGATACCTCATTGTATTTTATAAAAAAGTTGTACATTCACACTACATATACACATATTATGTACATTTTAAATAATTAAAAGATATTTGATAAATACCATTTTATAAATATTCTTTTGCAGCGGATGCAGGTAATTTCATATACATGTTTATGAAATATATATAGCAATTTAAAGAAGTGACGGTTTCAACAGACTCATTTATCACGTTTTCAATAGGATTCATCATTGGTGAATATGGTGGCAAAAAAAAGAGTGTGTGATCGGACTGTTCAACAATATCACGCACTTCTTGAGTATGGTGGATGTTTGCATTATCTAAGATCAACCATACAGCATTTAAATTCATTTTCATTTCATTTACATTCAAACGTCCAATTTGATTTGTAAAACGTCCAATTTGATTTGCAAAACGTCCAATTTGATTTGTAAAACGTCTAATTTGATTTGTAAAACGTCGTTCAATTTACATTTATTGATTACGTTTATTTTCAAAAATACAATTAAAAAACCTAACCCCAAATGTAGTGCCTAGTCTTTTATAGAGCTTATTTCTATAACGTTGTCTCTATCTTGGCGCTATACGAGGATTAACTGTTTTTTTGTATGCTTACTACAGTTTTTTTTGTCAAATACACCCTTTTACAAATCAAACCCACCCATTTGCAAATCAAATCCACCCTTGCAAAAGGGTGTATTTGACGTAAAAAAAACGTATATTATTGGCTGTCGAAAAGGTTTTTAAAAATGTTTTAGTGTGCTCCGCGATTTTATACTCAAAGAAAAAACGGAAATGTGCAAAGAATTATTTCTGTATTCGCCTGACATGGACACTATGAGTTCTTTTTCTTCCCGAAGATGAAAAAAGAACATAAAAATAAGACGTTTAGCCAACATTGAGCTGATAAAGACTGAATCGTCGAAAAGTAAGATAGAAAGATATTGATTAAAATAAATACCGTAATGTTTCTGGAGTATCAGATGAGCTATGTGAGGACATGGACAGCGTTTCTATGTAATCTGACATGTCAGATGCTCCACTGCTGGAACTGTGAGAATCGACAACGCCTGAAAAGTAATCATAAATAAAGTTATAGTAATATATTAAACATAATTTATTATCAGATCATATTTGTATGTACCTTTGACAGCTTTCGGAGGACATACTGGTACTTCGGCTTCTGCTGATGACGACTTGGCCGGAATTATGATCTTTTGGAATTGGAATGTCAGATCCCGCAGGGGATCAGAAGACTTGGACTTGCGAGGCAGAGATGAATGGATGCAGCTGGGACTGGCGCCTTTGCCCTGTCTCTGTGCCAATGCGATGTTGTGTCTTCTGCTCGACATGGAGGTGGTGAGCGGGAGTTCGAACTCTGCGAAATCTGCGCCGTGGTGCTTCAGCGAACATGTGGACACGCCAGAGTCATTGGAGCTGGAAGAGTCGCGGTTCGGTCCCGATTTGCAAGGCACGCTTGACGATCGTCTGATGTGCGACGTTTGCTTCTCCTTCTTCCGCAAGATGGGTATGCCGTTGGGCGTGACGTCGCCGTCGACGTCCATCGATTGGACTTCGTATGTGATGGTGCCGCAGCACTTGTTGTCCTCGCAATGTTCCGACTCTTGATGGATGCACGGCGATGAAGATCTTCTGTTGTCCAGGGAGATGTTTCGCAGCGTTTCCAACGACGAAGACGTCGTTCTACTGCTGATGCTATCGAACTCCTTGACGTCTTCCAAATACCGCGACGAGTCTGCTGAGCTCGATCTTTTCCTATTTTTAAGTAATTCTATGCTATCTGTTGAATCCATAATTTGTTTTCTAGTATAAGGACTGTTCGGGGAATTGAGCATCATAACCATGGCCGAGCCGGGGATTCTCATTTCGGATTCGGATCTCTTTCTATGTCTGTCGACTGGTGGTCCATAGAGCGTGGGATTGCTCGCGGATTTTTCAACGATCAATCTGTTGACTCTGGTTTTTAATGCAGTTTTATTCGGTCCCGCCGTGATGTTCGTAATCGGCGACATGGGAGTGTAGCCAGATATGTTTTTATGGATCTTGTGATCGCATGTTTTGTTCGCAGGCTCCATCATCAGATAATCATCGTTGGTCGGATTTGTAGGCGTGTCCGTTTTCGGAGTGGTAGAATGATGGCCGCATTTATTGCAGAGTGGTTTGGCGTTGGAGATGGCTTGGGTCATGGAGCTTATGCTGCTCTGCAATGCGTCTAATTCGACAGGAGTTATTCCGGCCTTCTTCAGCATGTCCTTGGCATTTTCATAGTATTCTAATGATTGAGCAAAGTCTAGATTGGCGTAATTAATCATCGAGGGATCGACGCTGCCCTCTATTAACAACGTCGCCGGATCGATGTTGACGTAATTTGAAGACGTGTCCGATTCGTTGTCGTTGTTTCTGCCGTCGCTGTCCTTGCAGATGCACGAGGGCGTGGTCGCATTCATTTTTCTATTCGTTTTCTTACTAATGTCTATGGTGGCATATAATGCCAAATCGTTTTTGTCCATTTGCGATACGGGTCTGTCGCAAGGGTTCTGCTTAGTTGCTATCGTCTCGTCTTGGTTATATTTTTTACAGTACGGAAGAGATATCAGGTTGTTCGCCCAATTGGTGATTCGTTGGCATGGACAGTCTGGCGGTCTTATGTCGTCGCAATCTATGATCGTGGGCTCAGGTGCTTTTCTACCTAATTTTAGTATGCATCCAATCCACATGGTTTTTGCAATGTCATGACACCTGGAGCAGCGATTTTGGTCAGTTGGAACATGTTCTCCATCGCTAGCGATTCTTTTATCTTTTTGGGTGTGTCATAATATTCACCTAACGTTGAAGGATCTGGTTGAGCACTCGGTTTCTTTTCCTAAAAATAGAAAACAAAATATTTAACCCCTAGACGATTACATATTAAAGAGTAACCGAAGAATAAAGACAAATAATCAAAGACAATTCTGGGAATATCCTATAACTCAATCAGCCTCAGCGGTGGTTAAAAATTAAAAAAAAGAAATAAAGCTCAGGGATGCTGATTAGAAGATTAAAGAACGACCTCAATAATTAGTCAACTGGTATAATCCAACATTGTCATTCTTTTGGATAAGTCTTTGTTTCAACATTTGCGATATATTCTTTAAAACGATTAGAGGATACATCAAGAAAAATATAAAAGAGCTTGGATTGTTCCAATCCATATACCAGGTCTTGATCAGTAGCAAGAGGGGTGGGATATGACGTAAAAGGCGGACTACTTATCTACTGCTCTTTTTTCCTGACCTTAGAGTCAGGCCAAGTCGTAGTTAATCTTTCCCAGACTTTTGGGCTTGTCAAATTCTGACTGGCCACGGTAGCTTCAAGGTTAAGCTTGAAATGTTTACCCTAGTAGCATCTTCATACCATTCTGTGGTCCTACTCCAAGCTGTCTGATGGGATATTACCACTACAGGACTTCTGGCCAAGGATTCAATCAGATGCATGGACCTGGTCGGTAATTTAATTTGCCACAGAAGTCGAGTGCAGTCGCGTGCCGGTATTAGACGTGGTGGCGATGGCGGTTGGGCACAATCGTAGTTTCGTAGATTCTACGGAGCTATGAGGAGCCAGGCCAAGTCAGTGACGTGTGTGATACGGGAGACGCCCGTAGCACCCGATCAGACCGTGAATTAAATACGAATTGGCCCTAACCTCGTCTAATTATTATTGTTGCAGTCCGCGCGTGACAGCTCGGTTCCCGGGCTTTGGCTGGCGACCTGATCCGTATTCGAAGAGCCTAGATAACCTGGAGAACGTCCGTCTACAGTCATGACATCATGACTGAGACGGAGGTGTCCTCCAGGTGGCAAAGACCCGTCCCAGGGTTATAAGGCCACTGTAATAATAACAGGGCATTCGTTCCATCATGGCCACAAAGGAATCCAATCACCAGAACTTATGCCATAATATTTGCACATTTAAAGATCGTTACGTGGTAAGGTTCAAAAGCTCCCGGCTTAAACATTTTAGAATGAGTTTGAAGGGGTATAGCTCAGCTCTTAATTATGTAGCTCTATTTTGGATATCCTAGTAAGTAGAAGTTCACTTGGGCAATATTTTAAAAATGTTTAAAATAAAGTGTCATTCATAAGGTTTCGCCGTATAGTTTCAAGGGATTTTCCTAGCCAACATTCAAGAAATAAATATTACCAGTACAAATAGGTTTGAAGAATACTGACCTCTGGAAAAATTTGTTTAGGAACATCATAATTTTCATAAGGTCCCACTTTCGGATTGGGACCGGATTGAACGTCGCATACAATTTTAGATTGGCAAGTGCACGCCCTCGACTCAATAGGCAATGGCATCGGAGGTTTCTTGTTTTTATTTGATAGCGTATTCGTGTTGGAGTTGCCTAGCGGTAACACTTTCGGAGGTCTGGCTGGCGGACAGTTAGGGCACTTGCACACCGGAGGGGTCTCGCCTATGGTCTTGAACTGGTTGCGAGTCGGCGACGATGGCGTGGTGGTTTTGTCTTGATTTTGAACGAATCTTGGTATGGAGTATTCCGTGCTACCGCCAGAACTGTTTCTAGAAGACAGGCTGTTTCTGTCCGAGATTGATTTTTCAAGCACGCTCTCCATGGTCCACGCCGGATGAAAGTGCGATCCGGCACAGGGGGTCATGGCGGCGGTGACTGTGGACGATCTGGACATGGCGCCCAGTTTGCTAATGCAGCTCATGCACCTCTCGAGGGTCACCATTCCGCCTCCTCCAGCCCAGGTCTCATTGTGGACCGCGTCCTGCATTTCGCTAACGGAAGCCGTGTCCCCACAGCCATAATTGCTATCTATGTCACCGTGGTGACAGGTTTGCGACTCTACGGACGGCCAATACGGAGATATTGTTCCGCAAGGCATGTCGTCGGAGTGGTGGACGCAACAGTTTTCGTCGCCATAGGTGCTTCGACTCATGTCGCAATGGATCTGCGCGGCCTCCATGGACGTTAGATCCGACAGCCTCGTCTCTGGCCTGAACGACATCTGCTTCTTGGGACTGTCTATATCTGAAAATACAAATATATATTATAACATTTGAATCTAAGTTCATCTCTAATGATCCCTAAGAATCATTCCATATAATTTTCTATTAATTATCGTGCAAGTTTTATTATAATTATCCATGGTAAGGAAATAACATCAAAAATGTACAGTAAAACCTTTAAAGATCGTCACTCCCAACACCATTCATATTTTTTAATTGAGGTGAGATGGAATACTAGAAAAAACGCCTAGAAGACTAGACTGATACCATATAAAAGAAAAAGCATCGATTGAACAATTAAAAGGTAAAACATGTTGCAAAATTAAACTATTACTCTTAGTTTTAGAGTTTTAAAAATAATTCTCTAAACATAACTCAACTGTAATATAGGGAACTAACAGTAAAGCTTATAAGACAGTTTTTCTGCAATGTACAATCAACCCTTCTATAACGCTTCTTGCTATAGAGCGGTGAGTGCGACAGTCCATCCAATAGTGCTGCCTTCTAGAGCGCTGTTTTCTACAAAACGTTAAATTTTCAAGCTACAATTTTTTAATCTTATGCCAATGATCTCATCCGGAAGTAATTTATTGCCTCACATCACAATCGGTAGTTGATAAAACTGTGTTTCCATGGGTTAGGAGATTGATATTAACCTAGCCGCGCCGAGAGGTCTATTTCGGACGCCAAGTTTTTGAACTCTTTTAATATAAATACTATGTCACAAACTTTTTGTATTTGTCTAAATAAGTCTATAGAATAAATATTATAAAAAAAATATAAAACAACAATTTTACTTCAGTTACCACTGGCGCGATGTCTTTTCTCACTCGCATCCGGTACGATGTGCCAAGTGTGAGTGAAACGTGCGAGCGACACGTGCTGCGAGAGCTCAGTCTGCGGCGAGACATCGCTGAGTGAGCGAGACATTGCATTTACGCCTCATATTAATTAGTTGAAAAATTCAAAATATGAAGCATATTATGAATAACTATTTTTATTCTTAGAATAATTTATTTTTGACGAATGTCAGATATTTGGTTTCCTGACATTATAGAAATACTGTATAATTTTTGATAAAATCCAGGATAGGATAAAAAAAATCAGTATTCTCGATTCAGTGTTTATAATTGATTGTGACGAATATGGAGGCTTTACTGTATGCTATTTTATAAAAGATACAAATACTTACTGGACATTTTTCTGATTAGCGGTCGTTTTTTCATCGAAAGTTTTCCCTGGGACGCCAGAGTGAAAGTATGGGTTATTTCTTCCCCTTGATCGGTTATAAGTACATATAATCCTTCTCCTTTCCCACATCTCGAGCCCCCCTCAAAACAAAACCGACCCTCTACAACGCCGTATCTCCTAAAAACACAGATTAAAGTCAATTACTTTCTCGATTGTATTTTCATTGAATGCAATTAGGGATAATTACCGCAGAGATATGATTTCCCAGATGCCGATCAATCGCGGCGGTACTCCGGCAGTGAGGCAGAATTTGTGGTCTTGGATGTGGAGTTTGGCAGGTCCTGTTGAGACCTTGGCTTTGGAGGGTGCCGAAGATATCAGCACGAGATACTGCTGACCCTCGCCTAAGTTGTTCGATATCTTCACCTGCCATTGGATGAGTCTTTCCCTTGTGTCGAAGGCGAGTACGACGATGACGTCTTGGCATATGATAGCGATGGTGTTGGACTCTTTGTCAAGAGTGAAGCCGGACTCGAAGCCGAGGAAGTGTTGCAGCGAGAGCGAGGCTTTCGTCTGACCCTTTTTGTAGCGGTCCTTAGAGTCTCTGTACAGCTGAAGGTGGAGGCAATCTGTAAAATAAAAATAAAAATGTATTACTGTTGGAAGTATATTTATTTTTTATAATAAATTGTACGCATTTCAATATCTGGAGATATTTATTTCGACGTTACATCGTGTACTTTTGGAAACATCCGCATTGTTCCGACGCCGAATAAAAATCTTCTTATGTCTTTGTTTCCTTTGATAAATAAATCCAATAAATTTCATCCCACAATAAATGGATTTACTTCTTTTTTTTTATTCTTGTTTGAAAATTTCTGAATTCTCATTTATAAAATCTTGTAAATAATGCGAAAGATTCGCACAGCGAGAAATGCGTAAGCCTACAATACATTTATATCGATGGTACTTAATATTAAAATTAAATAAGATCGCTAATATTTTTTTTTAAGGTTTATTCGCCGTATTTTTATGCATCAATTTTCGCCGACTATAAAAATGTTTCGTACATTTTTCTCTCGATAATGATAAGATTATAGAATCTCTCAAGTCTGCCCCGTCGACGAGTCTGTTATCCTTCATAAATCACATTACATTATTTTCGCCATCTTTGTTTTCTTATCACAAGGCCCTCCTTGAACCGCCCATAAATACACAAGTGATTCTCGACGGGCGGTGAAGGGTTCGCGAACACGGGGGCCATATTGAAAATATTGCCATAAATCGTTTTATGCTTTGTTTTCGCATAAAAATCACATAGTCAACATGTCGAAGGGTCCCCTGGCCCTTCCGCACCTTCAGGTTCTAATGTGTGTCGGGACAGGACTTGTATTGGAGGTTAAATCCCATTATCTTTTCAGGGTGCCGGGCTATATATCAAGGGTGATATAATACACGTACGTTTTACGCGCATGCGCATTCAAAAATTGATTATTCATTAATAATATTTTATTGCGAAGATGTCGGACCTCAAAATGACTGCAGAACCCCCAAGTAAATTAATGAAAATTTATGTGTCTATTGATTATATATATATATGAAAATATAAATAAATTAATATTTAGTGTTACGTCGCACGCTATAGATCAAGAGCGGTTTTGCTCGTCAAGCGCTATCAGCGTCGTGCATTGGATGGATGCGGGGTGGTAGCGGGGTGGCGTTAAGGTTACGCTGGACTTTTGAAATATGCTTTTTTAATTTTTAATCTTCCGCAGCACCCCCAAATATTTTACCCACAAGCGGCCATTGGTTTTAAGTCTAAATCGAATATTATTGTTTTCAAAAAAGGGGTCGAAAGGATGCATCAGAGAGGAAAGAAGTACTTTTTTTTATCCCCCTATGTTATAAAACGTCTCTCTTTAATGCGGTTATGAAATTGTGCGATGGAGAAGTCTTTGAAAGAGACCCCGACAAATGCAAACCGCGTCATTTGCGCACCGAAAAACACATATATTAAAAAATAAAAGAGAATAAATTTGTTATTTATTAATTTTGTTTGTGATTTCATTTATCAGGGTTTTCTCATAATATTTACACTGAAAATATGTTTATAGCTATCGGAGACGAATATCGGAGCCCATATGGTCAGCGCTGAATTGTCGTATCACCGGAAAATCATTGAATTGTTCATCATTTATCTGGATTATGAACAAAGATCTTAGGTTTATTTAAATATATTGTTTCACTGCATATATATATTAGATTAAGCGAAAAGAAATGTCATATTTTTGTTGCGCTACTAGGAAATCATTTTGGAAACGGCTGCCCTTATTAATCTTTTT